>JANAVB010031018.1:6625109-6703629 GCA_029216955.1 Iris pallida | reverse complement strand
CCCGTTTCTCGTTACGTATGTTCAGGATACGTATACGGATTTCTGACAATTACAGGTGGCCCGTATTTTTACTTATCTTGCTTAACTTAGCCTTGGTTTAAATCTTGACTTGATTGGTTCAACTTGGTTCAACATGACTTGGCTTGGCTTGGTTTGGTTTATATTGGGTTGAGATGAAAGGGGTTGCTATATAAGTCAACTTCTTCTCTCTCCTTCATTATTTTGCATTTACTTCTTCATCTTCTTCTCTTCATTTACTCCTCCCACCTACCAAGCCTAGACAAGTGCAACTTGCTTCATGATGGATCTCAAGTTTTATTGTTCCATTCCCTCCCTTACTTCATTCTAAGCCTCTTTAGAACTTGACATTTTTGGATTTGATGGATGGATTCTTGTAGATCTAAGTTTGTAATCTTTTCGGTTTTCTTGGTTTTGATCTCTAAACTTGGTCATTTTCAAAATCTAATAGTTCCATATTGTAGGAAATTCAATTCTATCTAATTTTGGCTTTTGAACCGCTTGATTTCGACTTCGTATGTGAAAGTTATGCCATTTTCATATTCATGGGTTCCCCACACCTTTTGGTGCTGTTGGGATGATGAACAGTGCCGCGCGCAGTGTATTCGCTGCCGCGCTCGCGTGCCCGCTTGCGCGCAACGTGCGTCGTGGGCGATTTTGCCCGTGCGCAATGCGCAACTTGCGCGGCCGCACGCCCGGCACCGTGCTTGCACGCAACGTCCGTCTGGGCGATTTTGCCCGCGCGACTTGCGCGTAGGTCACTCCAAATGACTGTTTTTACTTCTTTGAGCTGTTTTGTAGCTAAAATCTTAAAAAACTCAAAACATGAAAGTTATAGATCTTTTCTTAGCTTCAAGAATATGTCACTAGTTATTTGTGCAAGTTTCTCTCATTCATGATAATGTAAGAATAGAACACGATAGTGGCCCGCTGTGGCGCACTCTTGACAAGTAACTGACATGGTATATCTCGACATGCTGTTATGACAGCTAGCCTGACATGACAAGTATGAAAGACCTGGACACCGTAGGCGATTGTGTTTGTACAAATAAACCAGTACTGTCTTGCATCATGTCTAGGATAGGGATCCCTGAGTACCACGGTCAGGATACCTACAGTAATTGACTAAGGCTAATAAACTCGGATAATTCAGTAGACATGAAGAGATTCCCAGCTACAGGCAATTCCGTTATCTGGACGCATTAAGTGGACTTGTAGCCTACCGACGAGTAGGGCACATTTTCAGCACACAGTCACGTGTTGCATTCTTCATAAACAGAAAATCGACCTGGATAACTGGATGGTCTGCAGGGCTTGTGGCTGTTGGGATAATCTCATTGCATCTTGCTAGTAACTAGGCCTGTGATAACCCTAGTTAGATAAAGTATCAAGCCGTACTCTTTGCTTGGCCGTGATTGATTGATGGAATCTAGCTCAGCTTAGTCTTGTCCTGATCCTGTACAAGATTGTGACATGACATGATTATTGATGCTTGCCTTAACAATAACGATCGAGGGTCCAGTTCTGTTCAGGCGAAGGGTTACAACCCCGGTCCTTATTTGGTTTAAAGGTTGTAACCTGGCTCCCGGAGCAGTTCTGTGTCCTCTTTTCGTTTATTTCTTATTGTAACCCCAGGCCATGCTCGTCATGTTTTATCTTACTTCAAATATCATGATTATTTATACTGGCCTTAACAATAAAGATCAGGGGTCCAGTTCGGTTCAGGCGAAGGGTTACAACCTCGGTCCTTGTTTGGTTTAAGGGTTGTAACCTGGCTCCCGGAGCAGTTCTGTATCCCTCTTCGTTTATTGTCTTGTTACCTTACCATAGTTTTTGAGACGGATTTCTATTCAGGTGAAGGGCTGCAACCCCGGTCCTTGTTTGGTTTAAGGGTTGTGACCTGGCTACTTGAATATTTTCTTCGTACTCAGTTTATGTTGTTATCTATTATTATCATTTCTTTATTTATTATTTATCTTTAATATTCTATTGTGATATGCTGGTTTTAGTTCCTAAGTGAAGCCTCCTTTGTGGCACTTGCTCTTTTTCTGGGGTCTGACCCAGCTGGTTTTGTGTGGCCAGATATCGGAGCAGCCCCAGAGGATCCACCTGTCTTCCAGCCAGATGGTGACCACCAGGCGTAACCTGGCAACGAGTGGGTTTCTTTTGTCCTCCCACTTATTTATAAAATTATTCTTTTGAGGCGTTTAGCCGACGAGCACGTGTTAGCTCGTATTGCATCTTTATTTACTGTCTGCCTACGGGCTGTAACATGATTACAGATCCTAGGGTTGATCATGTATGACTAAACTCTTCCTAGTTCTCATATTTTACACGACTAGCTTCATGATCAGCTGAATATGTAATGTTTGGGACGCCTTATTGTATATTTGGTGATCTTGTATCTTGTAACTTTTACTTACTTGCTTGTGATTGAGACAATAGGCTTGTTCTTGACCATAGGAGACTGATGGCTTGTAGTTAAATCCCATGTATCTAGACAGCCGTGACCATATAGCGAGGTAGGTTGCACTTCAATAGTAGCTGGCTATGTCCGCCCCGCTCTCCAGTATTCTGGTTCTGGGGCGTGACAGCCGATCACTCCGGAGGAACAGGATTCTCTGGAGAAGAGGGAAGCTTTCGCAGCCTGTGCCATAGGGCAGGTGTGCGCACCCTGCAGGACTTTACAGAGATCCTTCGCGCGGCCAGTGAGGGGTAGACCTCTTATTTTTCTGTTTTTTTCATTTTTTACAGTTTTTTGTCCTCCTCTTGTATACTTTGCCGGAGAATGTTCCGACGACGAAGCTAGGATTTAACGCAATATAATATTTTGTTAACTCAATTTGGTTTCGGCTACAAGCGACTAACTATTTTATCTATTTTTCAATTAACAAATCTTGTTACGTTAAATCCATATATCAGCGACGATATCCCCATCAATGACTTGTTACGTCATAGAATTGATTATGCTGCCAGCGTCAATCTTGTCGTCAAATCTATCTTAAATATGATTACAAAGTAAAATAGAGGACAACTTTGAGTGTTTCAATTTTACTCTTTTCAAGTACATAGTCTTCTTACCAAGTCGTCAAACGTTCAAAAATTTAATCAAATATTCAAAAAATGAAAATATTGAGATTAAACTTCACATTCTTAAATATGTTGTCAAAATTTTTTAATTAAACATGTTTCCACCACGTTTTTTCTGCCAAATTTTTCAATAATTTATACGAAACACGTGGATATAACTAGTAATAATAGTAATAAATTTAATTTTGGAAAGTAGTTTTTAAAATTAGGGTCTCAAATTCTAAAGGTTTATGTAGTTTCACATGGATATATACTAGTAATAATAGTAATAAATTTAATTTTGGAAATTAGTTTTTTAAATTTAATAGTAATAAATTCGACCGTCTTATACTGGTAATAATAGTAATAAATTTAATTTAAGACTCAAAACTATTCTAATTTTTTTCACTTCCCAAGGTCATATAAGACGGTCAAATTTCTCTCTTCTTCTCTCAAACCCTCTTCCTTCTCCCAAATCCTCTCCCAAACCCTCTTCTAATCAA
The DNA here is from genome assembly GCA_029216955.1 of Iris pallida. Lineage (NCBI taxonomy): Eukaryota > Viridiplantae > Streptophyta > Magnoliopsida > Asparagales > Iridaceae > Iris > Iris pallida. The sequence goes on along the minus strand of JANAVB010031018.1, from coordinate 6,700,039 downwards.
AATACCGCCGAAGAAACAACGACCGTCGCCGAAGGGGAAATCACAAGGGATACAGGCCCGAAGGGCAGAACTTGCAAGGGCGGCAAAAACCAAGATTATGGTCGCTAGGGCAGAGCCGAAAGGGCAGCGGCGGAAGCAGCGGCGGCAGCGACGATGAAAGAGGCGGCAGCAAAGCCACCTGCAAAAAAGGCTAAAAAACTCATTGCTCGACAAAGACCGGAAAATTTATCTTCGATACAGAGTCGTCGGAAGACTCAACTTATGAAGATCGAAGGCGTACTCAAGCGAAGGCTAAGGTGGCAACGGATACAGAGTCATCAGCGTACTCTGAGGATTTTGAATCCTCATCAGAAGAGAAAAATGAAGAGGAAAGCAATCATCAAATAAGTCCCAGGCTGGAGAGGAGGTAAAAAAATTTAAAGACTCTAAATCTAAGAAGATTTACATTAAATATTTCAAGAAAAAGGCTGTTATGCCTGAAAGATCAATTAAGATGATGTCGAAGACGAAGCTTTCCTGGATATATTAAAATTCTCTCAATTGGAAAAACTGAACAAATCCTGTCTTGAGAAAATCTTCCAAACAATAGTAAGAGAATTTTACTCAAATCTTCGGCTGAAATTAAAGAAAAGAAGATGATCAACAACTGGTGTTTCTGAGAAGGAAACTGATTAGGGTAAATGCTGCTATCATCAATGAATTTTATGGATTTGATCCAGTTTCTGAGTTTGATATGAAAGATATTGATAATATTTCCATGACGGATGCAATTCATGAGATTACAGGTGTATCAATGGGTGTCAAGACCCCTCAAAATGTATACAAAGATCAATTAAAAACTTTGTATAAATTTTTGCATGCCTACGTATCTCAAACACTCAACCCTACTGGACATGAGTTTTCCATCCATCCCGAGAGAGTAAAATTTCTTTATTATATGGGAAAGAAAAAAAGGATAGATATAGGTTCCTACATGTTCAGTAGAATGATGCATCTCATGGGAAAACAACTGCAAGGACAGCTCTCCCTTTCGGAGGATTTGTATGCTCGATGGCTAGTAAACATTCTGTCCCAAGCTTAGCAGAAGTTTATATTAAAAATAAAGGCCCCATGAGAAAACTAACCTTTACTCGAATGTTTGGAAAACGGACAGCAGCTGCAAGCAAACCATCAACATCTGGAAAACCATCAACTTATGGAATCAAAAACACTAAGGACAGGGTTGATGATCTATACAATTTTGTTGCTGCAAACTTTGAGAATGTCTTCAAAGAGATGAAGACTATATCCGACAACCAGAAATGATTCTGGATAAGATTAACCAGATAGCGGTTAAATTTGCTGACCAAGAATAAGATTTTCTTCCCTCGTGAAGAAGGTAAATGGGACTAGCCCAAACTCTTATGTAAAAATACACACTGTGCACATTGACACTTTAATGCTAGCCATCACTTTGATACTTTTATTTGTTTCTGGATGTCATTTCTACATATACAGTGAGTCCATACTGACTATAATTTTTCTTAATCCGTCCCTCAAGGTGTAGGTAAAGGATATTTGAGAAAGAAGAAGAAGAAAAGAAAAAAGAAACAAGAAGAAGAAGATGGAGATGCTATGAAGATTCATCTTTTGAGTTTTGAATCTTTTATTTCAATTTGGAAGTAATATTTGACTTGTAATATGGTTCTGAATATTTGTTGGTCATGGCGGTCAAACTAAATTTTGTGTTTGAAATATTGTAAGACTAAACTTTTCGCTTGTACTAAGTGCATAGTTCATAATTTGTTTGGAAAATGTAATATGGTCTTGAATTTAGAGTAGGTCTGATATTTATTTGGATTATTGTATTGTGAATTATGCAGGTTCTATGTTGAATTACTAACGTGGATTGGGCAGATTACTGTAACGTGAATTATGCAGTTTATTGGACTTGGAATGAAGTATACTTAATTTGATTATATTTTTTTGGTTGAAGCGTTTATTTGATTGGCAGTTGGCCTTCATAGATGATATTGATATTTTGGTGTATTCCTTTGATTTGTAGATGCCCATCACAGATTTCATGAGTCCTGGGTGCATTCCTAGGGTTTACAGATGGCCTCATTACGGATGCATTCCTGAGATCACTAAAACTTTATTTGATTGTAATATGTTTTGCTTTCTGTAAAAAACTATTGCATCGATGCCATCAGTATGAATTCGATGCCAGTGCTTGTTCATCCCTTGTTATTGCTGAAGCAAAATTGTAATCATGCCTGTTCATCCCTTGTTATTGCTGAAGCATAATTGTAATCCTGCATGTTCATCCTTTGTTATTGCCATCAGTACATCGATGCCATCAGTATGAAGTCGATGCAGTGTAATGCATAATGTAATGTAAGAAAAATTCTCTTTGATAGTAGGTTAATTATATTCAAACACTCGCAAAAAAATTTTGTAGCCATACAGTGGAAGCCTGATAAAATAATATTCGATTTTCTTGAACATGATTTAATATTAAATGAATATACTTTGGTAAATGATATTAAAAATACTGTAAATATTTGGTGAAAAAATATGAGATACTTGAACATTTTCAGTCCTAAATGTACCATACTTTGTTAAAAGCAGAGAGAGTGTCCATTCTCCGTTTTCAAAGAACGGAGAATAGCCATTCTCCATGTTAAAGGAATGGAGAATGGTCATTCTCCTTGAGAATGTCCATTCTCCGTGTTAAAAGCAAAGAGAATGGCCATTCTCCGTCCATTCGCCGTGTTAAAAGCAAAGAGAATGGCCATTCTCCGTGTTAAAAGCAAAGAGAATGGACATTCACCGTCCAAAAAAATATTCTCTTCGAAAATATTATCATTAGAAAAGTAAAAAATATTTGTCCGATCAATACAGTTTTTTTTTTAATATGTGAGCAGATGATCCGCCGACCTCAGAAGCAGGTTTCCTCAGTTCACCACCATGACATGTAGCTTTATTAACAAAATATTAAATTATTAGATGAAAAATAAGATTTCTGACAATGGCATGGACAGTAAAATTAGAACGGCGCCGCTGGTACTTCTTCTTGTTCGAGGAGGTTTCGACGACGTCCGACGCGAACTGGATCGATTCTTCTCGGCGCAGCTGGTACTCCTCGTTGTTCTAGGAGGGCTCGACGACGTTCGACGCGATCCGGACCGATTCTTATTTCCTTCTTCATCTTCGTTTCTCTTTCCACCACCACTGTCACGACCCGCACCCGGATATACGGGTACGAATACGTGGGCCACGCCCAGCCTACGCCGCAGTATCGACGGTAGAGCGCTGTCAAGTACCCTAAACTAACTACAATATCTAAAGATCCATAACTAAAATGTACTCATGTCACATCACGAAAACTAAGGAAGATAAGATAAGAATAATAACAATATCACTAGAACAACTAGAATCTACAATAATCATATAAGACAAGAATAAAACAGAGGAAAACAATAACAAAACTAATAACTACCAGGCCTAGAACTCCTGAGAGAAACTCACGGTGAAGAATAGTGAGATCCACCTCAGCTAGCAACATCCTGCAGTCCAATACTGAGGGCACAACTACTCCTAAAATTTTGTCAACATATCCAGTCAGGATGGAACGAGCACAAATCTCAAATAACAGTTCTAATTAGACAATATTAAAATGTAGCAGTAAATAGAGAGAATATATAAGAAATCACTAAATGTACATGTGAGTATCATGGCAAGGTAAGCTGTAAATCTAGAGCTAGAACAAGGCAAGTAAAACTGAGCATGGCATGTACAAGAATCAAGAACATCTATCTAAGTGTGTGAGTACTAGCTACAACATGTGGCCGACTTGGGTCTGCACAAGGTCATGATCTAGCCAATCATACGTGTGGTGTAGGATTGGCATTCACAAGGTTCACAAGATATACAAGGCGGGTATTGACCACACATCTACACTAATACTCTCCGTCCCCGACCATATAGTGGATCCAACCATGACACATCATGACACGCGATTCTCCAAGAGGGTAGCTAGCCTTCGCAGGAATCGTGTCTATACAATGCACAAGGAACAAGAAAGACTTACACAAGATATACCAAGGAAAGCGAGGAATAACATCTCATGACGGGATCCATAGAAATACCAATCCGTGTGAACAATGTTCAAGAGAACAAGGATATCTAAACTAAATACAAAAAATAGACGATATCATAAAACAGAAATATTATCAGAGAATGTACTCGCCTGAGATCTGGTGAATATGTCAACTGTGTAATCTGGCTCAGAGTGAAATCACAGACCTAAAGATGATATTACATAAGCTAATTAGGGTTCAACAGTGTTAGACATGATTATATAGGTCAATCTCAGTCCACTAAGTCAAACTAGGTCACAGGAAGTTAAACCAAGTCAAACTAGGTCAATCTAAGTCAAGGGTTGACTTACAGTTGACTTTTGGTCAACTGGTCAACTCTGGTAAATCCTAGGTCAACTCTAAGTCAAACTTGACTAACGTCGACTAACAGTTGACTTTGGGTCAACTGGTCAACTCTGGTCCTGTTCTAGTCAATTTTAGGCTACGGTTGACTTTCGGTTGACTTTGGTCAAAATAGTCAAATGTGGTCAACCAAGGTCAAAACTAGTCTAACCTAGGTCAATGTTGACTCTACTTCGACGTTCAGTCAAAGCAGTCAACCATGGTCAAACAAGGTCAAGGCTAGTCTCTATAAACATCTACATGGTCAACACATTCAATTTCAGTGGTTGTGAAATCACTGGAATCGATGGATCTCAAAATACAACCAAAGGAGAAAGATTATAATAATAAGGTAAAACCTACAGATATTGTCGGATGGTAAAACAACCATTACCAACGTGTCCAGACTGGTCAAAATAGCTAGAGTAGCCTGCCCATAAGTCCAATTTGGACACAGGAGCAAAAAGGTAATTTTGGGATCAAAACGGTGTCCATGTCGGACCCGCTTTGCACCAAAAATGTGCCAAAATAAAAGTGCACTAAACCTAACAAATTATATGTCCACGAATCCATAATGACGATACGAACCCAACGGTATATCCAGAATTGGATTCCGTTGACCCGATCTCAAATTGGTCCGTTGACCAGGACATTGAAATTCTGATTTGCACGGAAAAGCGTATCGGAGCCAATGTCCTCAAAACTCAGCAAATTATATGTTAACGAGTACAGAATAACGATACGAACTCCTATGGTATGTCCAGAATTGGATTCTGATGAGCCGATCTCAAAATGACCCGTTGACCCGGATATTGGTATCCGACTTGCACCGAAATGCGTGCTGAAACCAATGTCCACTAAAACCTAACAAATTATATGTCAACGAGTCCAGAATGACGATACTAAACTCAATGTATATCCAAAATTGGATTCCGATGAGCCGGTGTCAAAAAGTCCCGTTGACCCGGACTGTGGGGGCCCACTTTTGTACCGAAATGCGTGCCAGGGCTCACGTCCTCCAAATCTAACAAACTTTACATAAAAGTATTCCAAAACGATGCCACAAGTCTACTGGTGGTGTCAGAAATTGAATCCGGAGTCCCAGGTTCAAAAATAGAATTTTACAAGTTAGAAATTACGAATTCGGACGGCCAACTTTGGCGTCGAATTCAACCAATCAAACGTGCTAACAATGAAACAAAATTTAAGGGACAAGAAGAGGGTTATACCAGATTCGCATAGGAACCAGTAGCACGCCAGACGGAGCTACGATGGAGGAGATACGAACCGACAAAGTTGGCTCTGCAAAACTGTCCAAAAATTATACAATTTAAAACGGTCAATTTGGTGGCCGGTTTTGATGTATCAAACGATAAAATTAATGGACGAAAATTGAGGAGAGTGAAGGGGTATATACCGAGATTGAGACGGAGCAAAGAAATCGTCGATCCAACGGTCGGATTTCTCGAAAATCATGCGTGAAGTTGCTGCGGCAAAATACGATTTCAGCTTCGTTCCCGAACGCGTCACGACGGAATTTAGTGTGAAATGCACGAATAGGCTATGCATCGGTCGGGGAGGAAGGCGGCACACCCGGGGGGTCGTCGGAGAGGCGCCGAGTCAGGGGTGGCCGGCCACGGCGACGGCGGCGCGACGGCGCGCTACGGCGGCCCGCGCACGCGCGTACTGTGCGTGCTGCTGCTGCGGCTTGCTACGCTGTTGCAAGCTGCTGCCCACTGCTGGCGGTGGCCGTGCTGCCTCGCGCGGCGGAGGCCGGCTACGGCGGCGGTGGCGGCCAGCGGCGTGGGCACGACGACGAGAATGGAGGAGAGGTGGTGGAGTGTGGTGTTCATGGTGGTGACGTGGTGTGGTGTTGGTGATGGAGTGGTGTTGATGGTGTTGGTGGTGTGTGGTGAAGATGGTGATGAAGAATGGATAAGGAGGAGGAGAAGGAGAAGGCTGGAGTGGTGGAAGAGGGGGTCGGCCATGGAGTGGTGGTTGGCCGAGCATGGGTTGGTGGTGGTGTGCTGGGAATGATGGTGATGGTATGATATAAATTAAAAGAGGAGAGAGAGAGTTATTAGTTGTGTGTGTGTGTGTGTATAATAATATATAAAGAGAGTGAGAGATATTTAGAGAGAGAGAGATGGATAGGTCGGCCACATGGGGGGGTGATTGTGTGCTGGTGAGAGAGAGAGGGGGAGTATTGGAGTGGGTTTAATAATAGGAGAGAGAAAAGATATTTGTATATATATATTATATATTTATGTGTCTATATATATATACAAGAGAGAGAAATAGATATTTGAGTAGAGAAGAGAGAGAAAATTATGTGAGGTGTATGGATAGACATGATAGGGCCTACACCAAATTGGGTGGGTGTTGGGCTAAGTTGGACAAGCTTGGGGCCAAGATTTAATTAAAATAACAAATTAAAATCATAAATTAAAATAGGAGCACAAGGGAGATCAATTCGATGGCACGCAAGTGGCACGTGCATAGTAGACTCAAAACAGTCCAGGGCCATATATTGGGTCGACTGGATTGGACCGATGTCGGGCCCGAAAATTAAATTGGAAATTAAGTCACGAATTACGGCAGACGATAAATTGGTCTAAATTGACCTGAAAGTTGCGCGAAGCGAATGGAGCACAAGGGAACAAGTTCGAGTGGGACACGAAATATCAACATGAAGATAATCTCGTCTACTACAAACTTCAAGAAGGAAGTTTCCAGAGACTGGCATCCCTGATGCTCTAGAATTCCAAGTCACGGTAAAGAGCATTTAAAGATCAAAATTAATTAAATAAAATAAATTATCGAAAATAAATTATTTAGAAAATTCGAAAATAAATCCCGAAAATTCAGGGGGCTTACAACCACCACCAACACCACCACCACCACGGCCTGTAACCAAAAAAAAAATTACGAAATATTAAATTGGATGGACGAAAGAGAGAGTAAATATGAGTTAATTTAGGGTGTTCATTGAAAAAATTAAAGTGAAGAATGACCTGCTAAAGCAAGTTACCAACAGGTCAAAAGTCTAAATCAGCATTAAATGATTTTTCTACTCTATTATTCAATCCGAACCATTGGATCAACATCCAACGGTCCAAATTTTGGATGTATCGATACATCCTTTTCCAGGTGATGTATTGTAGAACGACATATATATATATATATATATATATATATATATATATATATATATATATATATATATGATGTTGATCCAACCTAACCTCTATGAATGGACCGGAGCTGACCCCAACCTAACCTCTATGTGGTTTCGCCTCCTAGCGGAGGATGAAGCAACGCATAAATGGCAATTTATCCGATTGTTGCATATATTTGATTGTGGAGTGACCATTAAGCAAAGCATATGTTGTTTAGTCATCAACCGATAAATAATAGATGGTGTCGTGTGTTTCGCTATCCATCACCATCCGATAATAATTCTTACACCCACCTACTTATTTGATTTGCACAACACGCATTTATCCACCCATTTGACCTCCTCGTGTCCATCAGAAGATACTTCGGAACATCAATTCAGGCCGGCTCCAGCATTTTTAAAGCACTAGACAAGTCTAAAAATGAGGCCCTCATTCCTCTCTATAATTTATTTTATAAATCCAAAATTAAGATCAAATAGATTCAATATACAATATAATTAGTTTTTGAATGCACATAATTTATCACCAAGATCCAATAAATTAAGCGACTACAATATAATTTGTATCGCAAGACAATAAAAAATGTTAGAAACTATAACGAAGAGAAAGCCAGTGTAGCATGGACACGTTGTTGAGGAAGAGAGAGATCGTTTTACTTTTTTCCGTGAGAGAGGGAGTGTTTTGTCGTGAGAGAGAGAGAGAGAGAGGAGATGAACAGTTGGCTTAACATTTTTGTACGTTACGCAGCCATGGGCTTCCCCGGGCCTATAGTTTTTTTGTTTACTCTGGACCAGTTTAAGTTGTTGCTTAAAAAATAGGCCTCTTTGTGGGAGGAGGTCTTAGGCGACTGCCTAGCCCGCCTCCCCTGGAGCCGGCTATGCATCAAATTTTCGGTTATTTAGTTGCATAATACAGTATTGGTATTCAGAATTGTGTTCATGCCTTTTGTATAAGTTAATTTTCTACCAACTCGCCTAAAATTATCATTTTTTTGTACACAATATAAATATTTGTAACATATAACAAAACGCATGCGTGACCCCATATTGCAGGCTAGGTCAAGTTTTGGTTTGATCAGATCTGGTTATGCATGTTCATGTCAACTTTGACTTAGTCCGTTTCTGGGTTCGGTCAGGATCAAATTCGAGTTGCATTCTATTTTGGTTCGAGTTATGTTCTAGCCTCGTCGTGTTCATATCTCCTTATTCTAAGTTAAAATTCGTTTTATGTCGGATTTGCGTAAGATACAAGTCCAATATGGTCAGGTTTGAACGTGGATTGGAGTAGTTTGGGCAATCTCAAGGATATATTAGTATTAATTCCCATAATGTTATGTACTAATACAAATTATCTACATCACCATGGAAACAATATTATATGATGCCTAAGGAAATGTGTTCCTCCAAGATTTTTTTTTTTTTATTAAACTTAGGGCGCGTTTGGTTTGCAGGATTGGACAACGTAATGTAATTGGCATTACGTTGTCAATCTAACTCGGGTGTTTGGTTGGACAAAAAAAATTAGATGTAATGTAATCGCGATTACAAATTTGATTACATTATATCAGTTTCTTCTAAATCCAATTACATCATAAAATCTATGTAATCGCAATTACATTACAACTTAAGCGGAAGGTTGGAATGCTATAATTTGGTCCTTTTGTTCGTTTTTGGTCATTTTTTGTTGTTTTTGTTTGTTTTTTTTTTTCGTTTTTGGTCATTTTTGTTCATTTTTGTCGTTTTTTTGTCATTTTATGTTTTTTTTTTTTTTTTTTTTTTGTCGTTTTTGGTCGTTTTTGTTTGTTTTTTTGTCGTTTTTTTGTTATTTTGTTCGTTTTTTGTTGTTTTTGTTTGTTTTTTGTTCGTTTTTGTCTTATTTGTCGTTTTTGTTCTTTTTTGTCATTTTTGTTCGTTTTTGGTTGATTTTTTTTGTTTTTTGTCCTTTTTGTTGTTTTGTCCGTTTTTTGTTCGTTTTTTGTCATTTTTGTTCGTTTTTCGTTGTTTTTGTTTGTTTTTTTGTCCTTTTTTTCCCTTTTTGTTGTTTTTGGTCCTTTTTTGTTTGTTTTTTGTCTTTTTGTCGTTTTTGTTCGTTTTTTGTAATTTTTGTTCGTTTTTTATCATTTTTGTTCTTTTTTGTCGTTTTCGTCATTTTTTGTTCGTTTTTTTGTCGTTTTTGTTCGTTTTTGTCATTTTTGTTAGTTTTTTGTTTGTTTTTGTTTGTTTTTTTATCATTTTTGTCTTTTTTTGTTTGTTGTTTTTGTCCTTTTTTGTCGTTTTTGTTCGTTTTTTTTTTTGTCATTTTTGTTCGTTTTTCGTTATTTTTGTTTGTTTTTTTGTCGTTTTTGTGTTGTTTTTTGGTCCTTTTTTGTTGTTTTTTTTACTTTTTTGTTCGTTTTTGAAATTTTTGTTCGTTTTTTTTTGCCGTTTTTGTTCGGTTTTTTGTCGTTTTTTGTCCTTTTTTGTTCGTTTTTTTTGTCGTTTTTGTTCTTTTTTTGTCATTTTTGTTTGTTTTATTTGTCATTTTTGTCCTTTTTTTTTTGTTATTTTTGTCCCTTTTTTGTCATTTTTGTTCGTTTTTTTTGTCATTTTTGTTCGTTTTTTCGTTGTTTTTTTTGTCGTTTTTGTCCTTTTTTTTTGTTGTTTTTGGTCTTTTTTTGTTTGTTTTTTGTCGGTTTTTGTCGTTTTTGTTCGTTTTTTTTATAATTTTTGTTTGGTTTTTGTCATTTTTGTTCTATTTTTTGTCGTTTTGTCCTTTTTTGTTCGTTTTTTTGTCGTTTTTGTTCATTTTCATTTTTGTTCGTTTTTTTGTTGTTTTTGTTTTTTTGTCGTTTTTGTCCTTTTTGTTGTTGGTTTGTCCGTTTTTTTGTTTGTTTTTTATCGTATTTGGCCAATTTTTACGTTTTTTTTTTATCGTTTTTTTGTCGATTTTGCACATTTTTTTGCCATTTCTGCATGTTATTTATCGATTTTTGTCGATCTTGTACGTTTTTGACCATTTTTTACATTTTTATTGCCTTCTATCGTTTTTAGTCGATTTTGCACGTTTTTTGTCACTTTTTTTTTTTAATCTTTTTTGCTTTTTTGGGGTCTTTTTTCACTTTTCTTTTTGGTCGTTTATGCTCATTTTTTTTCTTTTTGTTTGTTATTTTTGTCGTTTTTGTTCCCTTTTTTTGTCGTTTTTGGATTTTTATTGTGCAAGTTTTTTTAATCTTTTTGTCGTTTTTTGCTCGTTTTAATTTCCTCTTGTTTTTGATATTTTTTCGTTTTTTCGTTTTTTGTCATTTCTGTTCCTTTTTATCGTTTTATATTTTTTTTGCTCTTTTTTGTCATTTTTTTCTTTTTTTGTCGTTTTTGTTCATTTTTTGCCCTTTTTTTGTTTTGGTTTTTTCGTCTTTTTTTTTCCTTTCATTTATTGTTGTTTTTTGTCAATTTTTTTTGTTTTTAGTCAATTTTATCATTATTGGTCACTTTTTATGGTTTTCACATTTTTGATCTTTTTTTGTCGTTTTTCTTTTTTATTGCTTTTTCATTTTTGGTTTTTTTTCCTTCTGTTTTGTTCGTTTGTCATTTTTTGTATTTTTTATTTTTTTTGTTTTTTTTCGTTTTTGGTCTTTTTTTAGTAGAAAACAAACCATTTTCTCCTTATTTATTTATTATTTATTTTTCTTTTTTTCTTTTTAAATTTTTAAAAAATTTAGTGATCCACTTTTTAAATTTTATGTTGTATTTAAAAAATATTAAATTAGAAACTTAATTATATTACATGGTAAACCAAACATATGAATGTAATTGACATTACATTACATGGTTTGATTACATGCTTCAACCAAACATAGTAATGTAATTGTAATTCTATTACATTACAAACTCAATTATATTACAAATCCAATTTCATTACGATTACGATTACATTACAATGAACCAAACGCAACCTTAATGCCAATTGTAATATTACAAAATTATGATATTTTTATCCATATTACCGTATACCAAATAGCTTCGAAGGTTATATTTAGCTTCCAGTTTTGTAAATTGGAAATTTTGCTTACATAAGAATTCTTTTATTTGTTTTGACAAAAGAAACTATTGCATAATTTTGTGTAATTTATGTGATTTTATTTAAATTATAAGAAATTATTGCACGACCCCTCTACTACAGGTCATTAGGGATGCCATTTTTTTTCTAATTGCTGCCAATGAACTAGCCTTCTTTGCATGGAGACATAGATAATACTATCATGAATGCAAGATCACATTCAGACAGGTTATAATTTATATTTTTTTCCATTCAAAATCTTTAATGATATTCATAGGTGTTGTGTAGTGTCTCGTTCCTACATCGTGTCCCGTTCCGTCCACATAGTGCGCGAGAAAGGAACCTTGTCGTTACTGATTCAGTCAGAACCGATAGATCGAGATTGGGTGAATCGGTTGAACGGGAACGATTGAATTAAGATCATTTGACTGAGTCGGAAGAGACCTCTCGTTGTTCTGCTTTTCATACCGCACTTGCTCTTTGGCTTTGGTTTTCGTGAATGCGTTTTCTTGAATGTTTTCGATGGGTTTCATGGCTTGCGTTTTCGAACTTCGCATTCGTATCGAACTTCTTGAATGATACATTGTTCTAATCAGTTGTTTATGCGATTTCACGTGATCACGTAGGCGCCGTCTAGCGCAGCCAACCAGTCTCTCGTCTCAAGCAAAATCAAGGTGAGTGGCTGACCCTTCTTACCCCTTGACCCCCTTCTTATCATCAATAGCATCGTTGCGAATGAAATGTTAGATGCAAAGGCACGGACACATCTGTTTATTCTATAAAACTGCTATAAGCTTGCTATGCGATTCATGATATAGAACTGTGTTAAACAAAAGATAGACTCATTGATTAAATGATGCCACAACAAGGCGGGACACGATGAAAGCAGTTAAGTCTTAATATGGACCATGCTTGAGTAACTAAATTAGTCTAGCGCTGTCATGGACAACTTGTGCACAAGGTAAAAAATTTCTCGAACCACGGGACCACTTCGGCCTAGGAGGAAACACGGTATAGTTGTGCTGGATACTAGCACGGGTTAGGCATGGACTTTCAGCGGGGCTCGCTACTTGCGTTAAAAGGGTCTCGACTAACAAAGCTATAAGTTCAGGATGGCTTGTGGTGTCAATGACCATTCACATGTGAAATTGCACACAATATGCTAGTAAATGATAACAATTGACAGGAAAGAACATGGTAAGTCTCACATTGCACGGCATGCTCTGCCATAGGTAAGTTCTAACGTAAATTTATTTTGCCTATCATATGCTTGTCTGAAATTTATTAAGATGGTTAGAAAGATCACGAACTATAAGTCATATAAATTCTTCAACCAAATGAGAACATGGAACTTAATTTGCCACGCACCAGTACAAAGTGTAATGTACTAATCCTCGCTCTCCACAGGTATCCTAAACCAAGAAGGACGTGCCACTTAACTTAAGGCGACGCTAGTCATTTGAAGTCTCGTTCGTGTGCTAAAGGATTATTTTGAATCCTTTTGAAGACTCCACATTCAGTCCAGAAGAAAAGATGTCTCGACTCCCCACGATAACATGTCTTTTGAATGTTTTGTTTGTAAATGGAAATGTAATGTATGGAACGACTATCTCATCAACGTTCATTTTTGTAATTGAGTCATGTTGTAAACCCGCGCGACAATGATTGTAAATGGAGTCTTGTAAATGATGTTTTATTATCAATGAAAAGAAAAGTTCCTTCCATTTCAAATGTGTTCTTCAATTTCTCTGCATACTATATTTAATATTGTGTTTCGGATAACCTTATGATTATGTCTTGTTAAATCGTAATTTAGGTTCGTACGACATCACGTCCGTGAAACGACTATCGATTCTACGGAATCGGGACATGACGTGTTTGTTTGCATCTTTATTAGATCTGAATATAAAAAGTTTGAGACATCAGAGACATTCCATGTTGTTTGATTGTCAACAAATTCAGAAACAGTGTCTTAATTTTGCCTCTAAAAACATTCAGAGGTAAAATAACTTCTGAAATGAACAATTTTTTTTTGCCAATTTTGTCCTAGTATCTTTGTATAAAAAATAATGTAAGATATAATATTTAAATATATTTTTTTAGTAGTGTTCAGATGTAAAACATGTAAACAAATAACTTCTATTCAGAAGTTTCATTCAGATAAAAAAACAAATAGTTTTTTCAGATTTACTTCAAACTATTCAAACTTTAGAATTTAGACTTTAAACAACATGTTAGTTGGAGCGTCCAGCTTTACTTCAATGCCATGTTTGGTTCACGAAATCATGACATTAGGAAAGGAAGGTAATTATGTTTCTATATTTGGATGGCAAAGAAAATGTTTGGAAAAGTAAACTATTACCAAGGGGAAAAAAAAAATTTGAGGGAAAGCGGTTCCCCCACCCACCTAGGGATTCATTTTTCCACTTTAGGAATTCACTTTCCTTTTCAATTTTCTTGACCTTTCCAACACCAAAAGAAAATTGAATAAAAATTATAATTTTTTAAAGGAAAGAAAATGAACAAGAAATAATTTTCTTTTCTTTCCGCGAACCAAACGAGGTCTAATGGTACTTTGCCATCTTGTTTGAAAGATTTAACTACAATCTTATTCATGGAGAAGAGACTATTTAAACCCCTAATTAAATACCGAATAATCTGTTATGAAATAAATTGACAGAAATCTTTCGATGATAGCCAGCTATTTGCGAAAGTGCTTACCGGAAGCATGCCATATAGTTTACTTAACCGGTGAAAATACTACAAACATAATCTATTGTGAATCTTCACTAGTAGGGGTGGGCATTCGGTTTTATTCGGTTCCAACCGAACCGAATAAGCAAAAATCGAATTGGACCGAAACCGAATAAGCAAATCGAAACCGAACCGAATTGGTCAATAACCGAACCGAACCGAACCGAATTAAATCGGTTCGATTTTCGGTTTATTCGGTTTTTGGGTTTTTTTTTTTTTGTTTTTTCTGTTAATATATATAATAATTAAATATACCTAGATATATTCAGTATATACCTATAACATATACCTATATATATTTAGTATATACCTGTAATTAACACACACGCACACGCACACACACACACACACACACACACACACACACACACACACACACATATATATATATATATATATATATATATATATATATATATATATATATATATATATATATATATATAAACTACCCTTTCTTCAAAAAAAAAAAAAATACTAGGACAAAATTGGCAAAAAAAAATAGACATATGACATGATTGGCAAAAAAATAGAAGGTGCTATATATATATTTTGTAACTCTCTTTTTTGAAATAAAGTACCCTTTCTTCAAAAAAAAAAAAAAAAAAAAAAAAAAATATATATATATATATATATATATATATATATATATATATATATATATAAACTAAATTTTCTTATTCGGTTTTCGGTTTTGGACCGAAACCGAATCCCAAAACCGAAACCGAAACCGTAATCGAATAAAAAAATTTAGTATTTTCAAAAGCAAAACCGAACCGATTTTTTTTAAAACCGAACCGAATTTCTTATTCGGTTCGGTTCGATTCGATTTTCGGTCCAAAACCGAATAATGCTCACCCCCCTGTTCACTAGTGTAACTGTAACTTTTGACAATGCCTGGTCAGGGACGGACCTGATGGTTCAACCCACTTATGCAGAACCGAAGCAAGGACTACACTAGCTATATCAAATTTCCTACAGAAACGCACGAGTTCTTAATTTTAAGGACTCGGCCATTAATGGTACAAAAAATGTTATTTCGCTCCCAAAAAATTTGGGTAATAGCACCTTCTATTATGTGACATATGACATGATTGTTAACATGACAAAATTTAATATTAAATTAATATTAAAATTAATATTTAATTAATATTTAATTAACATTAAAATTAATATTAACATTAATATTAATATTAATATTAACATTAACGTTGACATTAACATTAAAAAATTTGGATAATTAATTTTTTGAGTTAAAATTTGCCATATCAGCTGTCATGTCAAATGCCACATAATTGAAGATGGCATCACCCAACTATTTTGGGTGCCAAATAGCATAATTGTTAATAGTAGGGGTTGGATTCCATGAATCTTATTCCTTAATTTTTTTTCTTTCAAGAACCTAGACAGAAAAAAACCAATGGTCTACAATCTAAATATTAAAAAAAAAATCTGTCACGTGTTGTAAGTAATTATTTGATCTTATTTGAGTACTAATTTGAGTTTCTGTAGTGGGACCCAAGCTATATTGTGTCGTCATTAAATTTGACAATCAGAAAGAAAAAAAAAATGGTTATAGGGAGAAACATTTTAAGAGTTTTGCAGTCCAAATTTGAAGTTTTGGCATCACTTGCTCATCCAGTGCGACATTCGAAATTAATTCATTGCGCAACTGAGTTTACTGATGCAATTGCAATCTTGCATCATTGTCATCCAATGTGCATATTTGTTAAAAAGGACCATCCAAAATTATTTTACACGCAGATATGGAGTAAGAATGTGTGGAATAACATTTAGTTTTGAGGGGTCCGAGACGATGAAACAACAAAAAACATAAAAGAAATCGCTGAGACGGACTCAAAATTCTCCACTGCCACGTGGTGAGCCCGTCTCTCTCACCCTCGGCCTACAGTATCTTCTGTACGAGAAGGCTCAAATGACAAATACAAAGCTAATCATTTCATTATTTGTACACTCTTGACCCGAGAAATGAAATCCCAATAAGGATATGCATCAAAACTAAGCATCATCCTTCTCATTCTCCAGGGAAAGTTGAGATTTAAACCACTGCTTCCAGGGGGCATCCCCTTGCTGTTCAATCCAGGACAACAAGGAGCTGTCTAACAAACAAAATATGTTCACATAAAGGAGCTGGTACCTCACAGGAACGTAACGGAAATTGGCAACCTGGACAAGTGGCCAAACGGCTCCAGAAAAAAGAAGACTCGGAAGAAAATCTCTCTTCACATCCTCCTTAACTTGGTCCAAACTCCTCCCAGCGGCGAACCCCATGTATGAGAAAAATACTACCAGATCCAAGGGCCCGAAAAGAAGTCCGTCTGCAGCAACTTTGGTCGCCACAAATTTGAGGGACTTAGGCTGAAGCTGAAGTCTGAGACGGATGAAACGATCCAAGTACTCGTACCTGCACAGAGAAAGAAGAAAAGTTTTAAGGTTTACAAGTTTGTACATACTTTGAATCCACCTAGCTTGTTCATGTAAGAGCATAACCCTAGTTTCAGAACTTTACATAAAACTCCATGCCCTCGAGAGCATCATAAATATCCAATGACTGTGGCAAGTTTGGTCGCATACAGTATAAATTGCTTTGCCCTAGGATTGACTGCTTCATATTGTGAACCTTTTGACCAAACAAGGTCATAGGCTCCAGGTTTACTTGAAACCTTTTAATCCCCATCAAAACTATTTGACACATTAAAAGCAAAAGAAGTACAACTTGTGACTAGCAGTCACTGATGCTAATTGCTACAGATTTTCAGCCTTTCTACCTAAGAAAATTTACCACGTTGAATTCTACAACTCTAAGCACAAAACACAAATTATACTTTCAATAAGTTATCCTTCTTTCCAGTTTCTCCAAGGTATAACTTGAGGTTTAAGAATGTTCTTTACAACGTGATCATCAAAACGTTCAAGTTGTCTTGGTCTACAAACATTCAACTTTAACATGGGATTAGATCTTTATAGAACATGGCAGGTGAGCAAATAAATTTATCATACTACCAGTTAGATAATCCAATCAGGGATGACCTTCCAAAGTTCCTTTAGATTAGAGGATCTAGAAATAGATTAGGATGACAGAGTTTGATATAGCATTTGCAACAGCACAAACTATAGTATGGTCCGCCTAAAAATTATTCAAAGTAACACAACCTAGAATATGAATATCCGATTGCAACCTTCTAAATTTGCTGCAATGCTTATTATCTTCACTTGCAATCATTTTTTTATATCTGCACTCGCATTCTCACAGTTGTATCATGCATTTTTTAGAAACACTACAAAGAAAATATATTGTTTCACTTTAGAACAGCATGGCATCATTTCACTCACAAACTGCATCGCAAAGCAGCACCACTTTTTTGCCAGTAACCTAGCAGCTATATTCAGCTTAGAGACTTCAGTCATATTGATTTGAACGAATGTACTAGGCTTGTCCATTAGTATTGAGTCAAGCAAGCATAAAATGAGAATCACAATTTGTATGCACCTATTCATAAATAAGTTAATGTAGAACTTACCAGTAATTACCAATTGGCCCAACAAAAGCAAATCCGAACATACTTGTAGTAGCTACCCTTCTCCAGTTGACTTTGAAATCGTCATCACCCTGGACCATATAATATAATAATATTTAATTATTGTGCCTGCCAACATTCAAGTTAAACCTAGTGAACGCTAGTATAGAAAATTAGTTCTTCATGATTCAATAATGACCTTTGAAATCTCTGGCCCAGGCTACTAGGTTATATATGCAACCAAGAGGAAGAATTGCAGCTTTGGGAAAAGAAAAACTCTAAAACCCCGAAATTGATGAACAGAGAGAGGCCACATATAGAGTGCTATTAAAATAAACCCAATAAAGCAAGTATACATGACAAGTCCAAATAAACCAAATGTCTAGAACGGTCCCAACTGGACTCCAACTCACCCAAGTCTGAAGTCTGAACTGATCCTCCATCACTAAGTTTCCTACCTTTTTACTGAAGCTCAACCTAGTAGACATAATTTCCTAACAGAGAGTCACTTTATTTGGTATGCTTGTTGGTCCTTATTTGTCATTTAAAGAGCAGCAAAAATGGAGGGATGGAAAAAACGTACATAAATTAGCAAAGAGGAAGGTTAGAAAACGGATAGTGAAGGCAAAGTTGGGACTTACGAATTATGATACATAGAGAGTTAGAAGCTAAGGAGGTGGAAAAATATTTCTAGTAGAGACCAGGGTAATGTTAAATGTATTAAGAGTAAACACACAAAAAATACTAGTATTAAAGAGAGGTGGAGTTATCTTCACAAGTTGTTAAAGAAAACTTCGTAAGATTACTACAGAGAAGAATTAGTTAAATGTAAAACATTTTGCTAGTCTTATTACTTATTAGGCTTAGGGTGTCTGAAGTTAAAATGCCTTAAAACAATATAAACTGAAAAAATTGAGTTAAACTGCTTTAAAAACTGAACACTTAAAAAATAGCAGGGCCTGATCTGATAATATTCGTGTTGAAGCATAAAATTGCTTGAAAGATAAATGATCAATGTCGCTGACTAAACTTATTCAATCAAATCCTAAGCCTACAAAAATGTTTGATGAATAGAAAAATAGTATTTTGGTACCTATTGATAGAAATTTAAGAGATATCAAAGTTGCACTAATGATCAGAAATCAAGCGTACAAGTCAATGAAGTTATAGAAAGTATCTTCGGGAGAGAGTTAGGGCGAAGATCAAAGAAACAAGCATTTATAATAATCAATTTGCTTCCAAGCTAGAGAGATCTTCATGCCATAGTTTGTAGTATCGGCCTTAGAAGTCAGAAGCGGAAGCGGGGACGGAAGCTGGGACGGGACGGGAGAACACGACTACCTAGAAGAGTCTAAAGTTGGGAGCGTGCGCTAATAAAAAAATTATGTATATAAATTATTGTTATCAAAACTTATAAATATCTTAATCTTTATTAGAGTTTATAAAGTTCAGTTCGAAGTTAAAGAGAGATCATTTGCATGTTGATTTTTTTGATGTCAAAGTAAATAATTTTTAGTTTCTTGGTACTTTGATAAACGTGAATTACAAATCTTCTAACTTACTTCCAAAAATTTATGTCCTCTTTTAAAATTATGGTCATATTATGGGAAGCGCTCATGTTGTCGGAGAAATGTGCTCCCGTCGTCGGAAAAACGAGCTTCCGTCATCGGGGAAGCGAGCTCCCAACAAGCTCCCAAGTAAGAACCGCCGAATCGAGGTTCTTACTGAGATTCATTGACCTTCTAGGAGTTTCTGGCTTCTACTATCGGCCGATACCGATACGTTACGGTTGATATCGATAATGTTTGGCATGTTCCGATCCGACACTGGTCGCTACCGATACCGACATTGGAGGACACTTTTCCGGTCAATTCGAAAACCAATCAACAATGGTGTAAAAGCACAGTAAGATGTAAAAGCATGCAAATGAAGACAACTTATTTACTGCACGTAAACCAATCGCAATGGTGGTTATTATTTCATTCAATTTCAAATCTATTACCAAGAAACAACAAAACATACTTTAAATTATGCCTAAATGTATAAAAATATTTTTTTTAATTTTAATAATTTATTAATAATTATTTGTCTTCCAATACCAAAAAAATTGCCGATATTGTCGATCCTAATACTCATAAGTAAGGTCCAATACCGATTCCAATTCCGCGAACCTAGTTCATGCACACAATCTACTTACTAAGAAGATCAATGAATTTTTTCTAGAGAACAAAAAAATTTACATATAATTTTTATTGACTTAAAAAGACCTACGATAGCGACTCACAAATAGATTAACTTGTGGGTTTTGAGGAATAAACAAATTTCTAAAGATCATTATGATATGTATCATGGACTTGAGACTCCAAAAAATAATTAGATGAATACAACTCCGTTTATCCTTACCATAGGTCTGAATCGAGGATCAAAACTAAGACCTAAACTTTTTCCTCGAGTTATGGATGAACTTACGATGTACATTCCGGATGAGGTTCCAATGCTGTATGTTATCTACTGAAAATATCGTGTTAATTGTCCAATGATAGAGATAGAGAAGCATGTTATTTTTAGTATTAGAATTGATGTTGAATGGTTTTAGTGGAGGAGTTCATGAGTGATTTGTGATGATCATTATGATACTCTTGAAACTGAAAGGAAATATTCTATAAGCTACAAACAAAACCAGCTATGATTTGTGATGTTCATGAGTGATTTGTGATGATCATTATGATACAGTGTTGATATAGGGATGCCAGTGAGAGGAGGAAGGATCTCAAAATCATCCCCTGAAGAGCGTAGGGAGTGGCGAGAGATGGGTGCTGGAGAAGACACTGGTGGAAGGAGTAATCAGCTCGGTGGGAGTATCAAAGACGTAGGTTTAGCAGAGATGTAGGATAGGGAAAGAGAGAGAATCAGAGAGTAAGAGAGTGTTGGGTTTTGACCTTTTTCATTGGAAACTTTAGTCCCACATCGGCTAGGCCAAAGGAAGTGTATCTCTATATATAAGCTATGCTTCTTTAGAGATGCACAAGTGGTGTGGAGGTGCACATGGGTGTGCCATGTGGGGGTATTTTTCTAATGGAAAAAAAGGGCAAATCAACGATTAAGCATTCATGCTTTTTGCTCTTGGGAATTAATTTCCAATGGAGCTAAGCCCCGTAGGGACTTAGCGACTCGAACTCGGACACGGGCTCACGGGCCCATGAGACGTAATGTGGCGTTTTGTTAGCGCACTTTGCACTTAGCACGTCAGCATCGTCGCTAGGCTCATAGTGCGCTTAAGTTGCGCTCGTTGCACGAGCCAGTTGCGCTGCCAAGTGGCGCGCCCAATTGCGCGGCCCAGTGGCGCGCCAGTGGGCGCTGCCGGTTGGCGCAAGTTGCGCAGAGTGCGCAAGTGACGCAAGTGGCGTTGTACGCGCAATATGTAAGGTGCGCGGGGTGCGCGGTGCGCACGTTGCACAGCTGGCGCACGTTGCGTAGGTGGCGCGCGTTGTGCGCCAGGTGGCCTAAATCGTGTCTGTGCATGATTTGAGCAGTTACGGCACTTTCAGGAGCGACTTTTACCACGTCCCAAACGTTCTGCTAACTGGGCAGTTACAGCGCGGGCCTATATAAGGTTCTCTCTTCTCTCTCCCAGTACACACAGAATATACAGAAGTTTACAAGTATTTTTTAACACAGTTCCACAATGTTCGAGAGAGCAGAGAAGAGCAGTACCTGCGCCACTTACTGCCACAGGAGTTCGCTGCCATCCGAGGAGTCAGAAGAGCGGAGTGTTCCAAAGTTCTCCGTCGAACTTGCTCGTTCCTGGAAGCTATTCGTGTGGAGCGAATTAAGCTTTGAACAACGGTGATCATTCACCCCAGCAATCTTCCATCTATCGCCTGTCAGCCAAGTTGTTGCTGCCTGTAGCAATTCGCTTAGTATCTTCTTTTTAGAAGTACTATTGTCGTTTGCTACTGTTACGAAATCTTTTTAGATTTTCGTAACTCAGAATCTTCCAAGGATCTCTGTTGCACACCTTCTTTGAAGTGTTGCGTTGAAACGTTGTTTTTACAATTGTTTCATTTTCTCAGTTTTTTATCGAAAATTGTGCTCCGACAATAACAATCTCAAAGCATAATTGCTACGATAGAAAACTTTCGTGCTTCGCTAGTCAATCCTAGCTTCTCTAAGTTAGAACAATTTGATGGTGAGCACTATCAAATCTGGAAAAGAAAAAAATTCTCAATATTCAGTTCTCTGATGTTGATCACGTGCTCTTTGAGGAGGAAACTACTGTTCCAGAAACTGGATCTGCAGCCGCAATCTCTGCGGCTACTAAGAACCAGGCCAAGTGGAGAAGGGACAATAGCGTTTGTAGGTTTATGATCTTAAATGCTATGGAATATTCCCTTGCCGAATCTTATTCAAAGAAGACTGTTGCCAGAGAGATTTGAGAGTCTCTGGAGAAACTGTACGAAGATGATAAGAACTAGAGCAAGATATTTCTTGTTGAAAATTATCACAAGTGGTTCTTTGAGGACAAGAAGCCAATGCTGCCGCAGGTGAAGGAGTTTCTGAAGCTGCGACATAAGTTGGAAGACGAGACGATGCCCTCCCCGACAAGTTTGTTGTTGGAGGGATCGTTTCGAAGCTCCCTATTGGATGGAGCAAGTTCTATGCAAACATGCATAGGCAGAAGTTGGTGGTCAGTCTGGACGATCTTCTGCAGGAAATCTACGTTGAGGACCAGATGAGGGCTCAACTGAAGGTGGACGCACTGTCCAAGCAATTGGCTAACGCCAATATGGTTCATACCAGGGAACCAAGGAAAAAGCATGTGGCTTCCCACAGCAAAAAGAATGACCCTAACAATCTGAGCGTTAAGGGGACTTCTTTCAAGCAAAAGAAGGCAAAATCTCAGATGCCTTGTTTCAAGTGTGACAAAAAGGGCCACTTCAAGAATGAATGCAAAGCAAAGACCAATCAGAGCAAGGAAAGCCTAGCAAGGTATCTATGATCACTGACGTTGTTGCTATGATTGCACAGGTCGATGCGGTGGGGGATGACTCTGACTGGTGGGTAGACACTAGAGCCACCTACCATGTCTGCTCCAGCAAGGAGTGGTTCACTACCTATACACCAACTTCTGAAATGGTTATGGTGGCGAACCAGGCACAAGCTGAAGTGCTCGGGATCGGGACGGTAGTTTTGAAGCTGACTTCGGAAAAGTCTATGACGCTTCAAGGTGTGAAGCATGTACCTGCTATCGCAAAGAACCTGATCTCGGTTGGCCTACTCTGCAACGCAGGCCTTAGGATGGACATCAATGCTGGCCAGATGGTGATGTCTATTAAGGGAACATATTTCGGAAAAGCTTTTTGTATCGAAGGAATGTTCAAAATTCAACTTGTAAATCAGTCCAATATAATTAATGCAATCACTCCTTCTGTATATACTCTTAAGTTGTGGCATAATAGGCTAGGACATGTTCATTGTAAACGAATAAACAAATTGTCTAGTCTAGAACTTATCTCCAAGTGTGGGGGTAAGGTAGAGAAATGTGAAGTTTGTGCTCAAACAAATATCACAAGGAAACCCTTCCCTCGGGTTTATCGAAGTACAGATCTTCTGGAGTTGGTACACTCTGATATCTGTGACTTCAAACAATTCTCTACAAGGGTCGGGATAAAGTATTTCATAACCTTCATCGATGACTTCTCAAAGTATGCGTTCGTCTACTTGCTGAAGGCGAAAGACGAAGCATTCGAGAAGTTCAAGGAGTTTAGAGCCAAAGCTGAGCGGCAGACTGGACAACTCAAAAGAATAAGTGATCGAGGTGGAGAGTACAGGTCTCATGAATTTGCATCGTTCTGCAAAGAACATGGAATTGTCAATGAGACTACGGCTCCGTACTCTCAATCAAACGGAGTAGCAGAAAAGAAGAACAGAACGTTAACAGAAATGATTAACTCAATGTTGTTGACTGCGGGTCTTCCAAAGTGCTACTGGGGAGAAGCTGCATTGACGGCCACTTTTATTCTAAATAGAGTGCCTCATGCAACTTCAGACATTACTCCTCATGAACTCTGGTTCAAGGTCAGACCTAACTTGAATGTCATTCGAGTGTGGGGGTGTCTGGCATATGTTAAGCTTCCAGATCTGAAGATTCAGAAGATTGGGACAAGGACTACAAAGACGATCTTCTTGAGGTATGCCGAGAAGAGTGATGCTCAGAGATTTCTTGATATCGAGTCAAATCATATCATTGAATCTCGCAACGCAGAATATTTTGAAGGCAAATTTGCAAGGCACAAGAATATTGTTCCTGCGAATATTCCGGAGAATAATGAGAGTGCGCAAGAAACTGAAGATTTCAATGAAGTGGTCCAAGAAGATGTTATTGAAACAACGGTTGAACCAGAACTCGTTGAGCCGTCAGCGAAGCGTGTGAGGAGGCCGAAGGACTTCGGAAGTGACTTTGTCACCTATCATGTGGAAGCAAATCCACTTATCTATGATAAGGCGATGAAGACCAGAGACGCGATTTTCTGGAAGGAGGCGATTGACAATGAAATTGATTCCATCACCTCAAATAACACTTGGGTGTTGGTTGATCTTCCTGAAGGAGCAAAATCCATCGGATGCAAATGGATCTTCAAGAAGAAGATGAAAGCAGACGGAACTATTGACAAGTTCAAGGCTAGGTTGGTAGCCAAGAGATTTTCTCAGAAGCAGAGGATCGACTACTTTGACACGTATACTCCAGTAGCCCGGATGACCACCATCAGAATGTTGATTGCTCTCGCAGCGATACATAAGATGGTGATACATCAGATGGATGTGAAAACGGCTTTCCTAAATGGCGAGCTGACCGAAGAGATTTATATGCAACAACCAGAGGGATTTGTCGTCAAGGATCTTGAAGACAAAGTTATAAGGTCAAATGGCTACATGGTCAGCGAGACGGACAAGTGTGTTTACACAAAGTTCGCTGATAGAAAAGGTGTGATCGTTTGTCTGTACGTGGACGACATGCTTATCCTAGGTATGGATTTGGGCTGTGTCACGGAGACAAAGAAGTTCATCTCGAGCAAGTTCAGTATAAAGGACTTAAAAAAATCTGGTGTGATCTTAGGGATCAAGATCATTCGGACAGACACTGGACTAGCGTTGTCACAGTCTCATTATGTTGAGAAGATGATCACTCGTTACGGGTATCAGGATCTTCGAGGGATCGATACGTCGTACAGGTGTGATCTGAAGCTGAAGTGTAATTCAAGAAAAAGTGTCAGGCAGCTGAAGTATGCAAGCGTAATCGAAAGTTTGATGTATGCTACTACTGCCACAAGGCCTGACATAGCTTTCATCGTGGGAATGCTGAGTCGTTTCACGAACAACCCATGCATTGAGCACTGAAAAGCTGTGAAACGGGTTATGAGATATCTCAAGAAGACTCAGACATATGCACTGCACTACAGCGAAGATCCGCCGGTAGTGGAAGGCTTCAGTGATGCCAGCTGGTGCTCAAAGGTGGAGAGCGAGAGGTCCACAGGTGGATTCATTTTCACAATGGGTGGAGCTGCTATATCGTGGAAGTCGAAGAAGCAGACTATGCTCTCAAATCTGAGTTCTTTGCACTTGATACCGCAGCGGAGGAAGCAGAATGGCTTCGGGAGCTCATGTATGATCTTCCAGTGGTACGCAAATACCGACAATACTGATATACTGCGACAACCAGGCGACTGCGACGGTGGCATCAAATGACCTCTTCAACGGAAAGAAGAGGACTGTGCGGTTGAAGCACATGACAGTACACGATCTCATTAAGAGAGGTGTTATTGCAGTGATTGATGTTCGGAGTCGGGAGAACCTGGCGGGTCCGTTCACCAAGGGTCTCAAGCGCCAGCTGGTCGATGACACAACATGTAAAATGGACTTGAAGGCATTCTGATATTGTATTATTGCAATCCTACCATAAAATTTTATGCTAATAGTTCAAAGAGAAATCTACTAGGCATCTAGCTTTTGGTTCAAGTGAGGACCATTAATCGGAAGAATATCAGGAACGATGGGTACATGTCCTATAGAGAATGAAGAGGTTACGGACCTACAATCACTGTTATCTACTATTGTTTTCTGCGAAAAATGGATCATGTGGGAAAGTTGGCTTAAACGCCTTAATGAGTTCTCAGGCAGAGTGAATGTCTGGTGTGCTTTACAGGAAGTATGGTAGCGCAGCACTACAAGGAGTGAAACTCTATACTACTGTGAGGTGACTCCACCATGAGGTTCCCGAAAGGGGTAATGCCTCGGCTTTGCGAGCCAAGTCACAGCGACGCAGCACCGCAAATAGGCAGGTAGCCTAATGCCGTATGTTGAAATTAAAGAGGTTGTAGTCAGCACTACAAAGGAAAAGAGTTCCTCATGTTACAGTGGCACGACACCACAATGAGGTACCAGAATAGGGGTAAAGCCTCGGCCTTGCAAGCCATGTCATTGCGGCGTAACACCGCAAGGGAGCCTAAGACTTCATGCTGGGTAGTATGGCACTACAAAGAGGCGCTGACCTCATGCTACAGTAGTATGACACTACGATGAGGTTTCCGGTAGGGGTAATGCCTCGGCTTTAGGCCATGTCATAGCGGCGTAGCACCGCAAAGGAAGCGCAAAACGCTTCATGCCATGTCTCTTTAATAAAGAACTCACCTATAGTGTATGGACAAAGAGATATCAGGCCGTCTCTTAAAGGTAAACTTATAGACGCCCAAAATTATACACTGAAACCAGGCTGGCAGAGGGCCTTTAATGTGTAGCAAGAAGCACATGTAACTACATTATATGAGTGGAAAGAATTTCAGCTATGGTGCAGAATTCAAGGCTTAGTCCATTCTTGTATTATAGTCTGTTATTTGATCCATGCGGAAAGATTCAAGTCGTCAGCGACATCTCTCCTAATGCATGATGGACAGTTACTGTGGAGAACACTCAAACCCGTATATAGAGATATGTGGAAGATTGTTGGGTTTTGGCCTTTTTTATTGGAAACTTTAGTCTCACATCGGCTAGGCCAAAGGAAGTGTATCTCTATATATAAGCTATGCTTGTTTAGAGATGCACAAGTGGTGTGGAGGTGCACATGGAGGTGCACTTTGCACTTAGCACGTCAGCATCGTCGCTAGGCGCATAGTGCGCTTAAGTTGCGCTCGTTGCGCGAGCCACTTGCGCTGCCAATTGGCGCGTCCAGTTTCGTGGCCCAGAGGCGCGCCCTGTTGGCGGCCTTGTGACGTGCCAGTGGGCGCTGCCTGTTGGCGCGCGGTCGGCGCAGATTGCGCAGAGTGCACAAGTGGCGCAGTGTGCAAGGTGCGCGGGTGGCGCACGTTGCGCAAGTGGCGCACGTTGTACGCCAATTGGCCTAAATCGTGTCTGTGCACGATTTGAGCAATTACAGCACTTTCAGGAGTGATTTTTACCACGTCCGAACGTCTGCTAACTGGACAGTTACAGCACGGGCCTATATAAGGTTCTCTCTTCTCTCTCTCTCTCGGTACACACAAAATATACAGAATTTTACAAGTATTTTTTAACACAGTTCCACAATGTTCGTGAGAGCAGAGAAGAGCAAGTACCTGCGCCACTTAGTGCCACAGGAGTTCGCTGCCATCCGAGGAGTCAGAAGAGCGGAGTGTTCCAAAGTTCTCCGTCGAACTTGCTGGTTCCTGGAAGTTGTTCGTGTGGGACGAATTAAGCTTTGAGCAACGGTGATCATTCACCCCAGCAATCTTCCATCTATCGCCTGTCATCCAAGTTGTTGTTGCCTATAGCAATTCGCTTAGTATCTTCTTTTTAGAAGTACTACTGTCGTTTGCTATTGTTACGAAATCTTTTTAGATTTTCATAACTCAGAATCCTCCAAGGATCTATGTTGCACACCTTCTTTGAAGTGTTGCGTTGAAACGTTGTTTGTACAATTGTTTCATTTTCTCAATTTTTCATCGAAAATTGTGCCCCGGCAATAACAGAGAGTAGATGAAGATGTTGTTGTACAGTAGAGAACATGATCTAACAGTTAGGAAATTGTGGGTTTTATATGCAGAGGGGTATTGATGAAATAAAAATCCGCTTTAATCAGTTTATCCTGTTAGTGATTCCAACATACGATCTGAAACCAATTACCAATTTCTTTTGATTGACTCCAAACTGAGAATTGAACCAGACTTCTAAAAACGAAAGCATATACTTGATTGATTAGGTTGGTTTACTCGATTTGAACCAACATCCCTATTGTGTTGCAATCACCTCCGACAATCTCTCCCTCATCCACATTAGGGGTGAGCATTCGGTTTATTCGGTTCCAACCGAACCGAATAAGCAAAAACCGAATTGGACCGAAACCGAATAAGCAAAACCGAAACCGAACCGAATTGGTCAATAACCGAACCGAGTTAAATCGGTTCGGTTTTCGGTTTATTCGGTTTTTGGATTTTTTTTGGATTTTTTTTGGGTTTTTTTTTGTTAATATATATAATAACTAAATATACCTAGATATATTTAGTATATACCTATATATATTTAGTATATACATATAATTAACACACACACACACACAAATATATATATATATATATATATATATATATATATATATATATATATAAACTAAAAAAATTTATTCGGTTTTCGGTTTTGGACCGAAACCGAATCCCAAAACCGAAACCGAAACCGAATAAGAAAATTTAGTATTTTCAAAACCGAAACCGAACCGAATTTTTTCAAAACCGAACCGAATTCCTTATTCGGTTATTCGGTTCGGTTCGGTTCGGTTTTCGGTCCAAAACCGAATAATGCTCACCCCTAATCCACATTGGCCTACAAGTCAATGCCCCAAAGTCGGCAACAGCCTCCACGACTCAACCCCCTTCCCCAGCTTCATGTCATCCTCAAAGCCCACGATGCCCCCTTGTCCAAGCCTTCGTAGGAAAAGACCTTCCCTAATGAGATTGATGTTGGAGAGACACATGTATCAACACTCTTCTAAGAGCCCAACTTCCTCGGAATTTTCCCGATGAGCTGGTTGTGGTTCACATCTTGCTAAAGAGTCATATGTGCTCTTTCTATTGTAAATTATTAGTGCGATAAATTCTAAGCTGTTCAGATTTGAGACTCGTAGGTATCAGAAATATGTGATTATTTTATACAGGAGGATCTCTCCCCCTTGGCTTTGAATCCGGGAAAGAATTAAGAATTTTATGTCTATTTATGGGTTCAAATTTAGGCAGTCCAAAATTTTAGCTCAATTTTGTCGTCTTCTGTTAATCAATTCAAATTTAGAACCAAAATAATGTTCCATTCAAATCAGGTACGATTCAATCCCATGTGTATCCAACACGAACATGATACAATATATCTATATATTTGGAGTATTTCTACTTACTAAATGAGAAGATGTAGCTCACTATGAAAGAGAAATCAGATAACCACTCTTCCTAAAAGAGAATATGCAACTATACCATGAAAGAGAAATCAGCTAGCACTGCAACGATAACGAAATGTTACAGGCTATAAATTATTCATCAGATATCTTAGTCAATCTACATATTTTACTGCAGTTTCAAAGATCACAGATCTAGGTAAAATAGCAAACTTTTGGCGAGGACATTATCAAAGGGAATGCATGTTTCACTGGACCAATAAATTTAAAAATACACTATTCTTAACAGCCAAGAAAGGCAAGCCACATAACTTTATTACATGTTTTACTTATGATACTGTTAAAATGTAAATCACATGTAAGAAATGATGCTTGAAGTAAAAAAGTACCTAAAATTCAAGTCAATATATATATATATATATATATATATATATATATATATATATATATATATAAGAAAACCACATATTCTTCAGGAACAAACAGATTCTTCCAGAAAAACCAGAAGAAGGAAAAAGCAAAGCAAAAGATGCTCCTCTATTTAAGAACATATATATATAGGATAGAATGGTAATTTAATAACGTTTACCAGTTTTGCATAAGTAATATGTTGTTGCAAATCTGGCTTGTACATGAACACGTGTTCGTATTTGACACATGGGTCTGCACATATGTCAGGTATCTGTAGGGTGACTTAGACTTGTACATGTGTCAACTATAACTAAACTGAACCGAGTCTGATCTTAGTGAAATTGATCCAATGAGCTGCAAGTTAATCTGTTTAATTAAAATTAGAAGCCTAATGCTACGAAGCCTAAGTTATCAAATTACAAAATCTGATCTCCCATAACCATCATGCGCATCTTCCTCACCTTTAATATATCTACCATCACTATCATCCCACCGCAAACATCATCTCCCCTCCTGCCCGTGTCACCTCTGCTTATTGCCCTTGCAATTGAGATACGTTCAGGATGAGGCATGAGATGATTGAACTAAGATTGTAGAGCATGTGGAGGAAGAACATAAATAGTTATCCCCATTTGTGCCTATGCTGAAAGACAAGACAAGCAATTTCTCGTCCGAGTTATCTCCATTTGTGCCTATGCCACCCCCACCCTCCATCATCTCCATATTTTAGTGCCAGTGCTGCCCTCCACATTGTTCCGAGTTATGATGGTACATGTCACTTACACTGCAAGTTCTGGACCCACAAATTGCAAGCTTAGACGAGCTATTTCAGACTACTCGCAATGAAATGAATCTAAACTTACCATCAAAGTGAAGAAGAATGAAGTAAACGGTTGTAAAGTCTCGAGAAATTTGCATTGTACATCTCTAAATCATATTCTTCTAGGTGTCAAGAGAATTGTTGTTGGTTTTGAGGAATGATTTCATAATGAACCAAGCGCTCTCTCTCTCTCTCTCTCTCTCTCTCTCTCTCTCTCTCTCTCTCTCTCTCTCCTTCTTTTCTTTTCCTTTACTTATAACTACTTAGGCTATATGATCTAGTGGGCACCCTAACTATAGCAATTGGGCGTTTTTGGCACCTTAATTTTTCACTGCTCGATTTTGGCATCCCAACTTCATAAATCGCTCTTTTGAAGCACCTTTTGTCAATTTTGGGTCCTTAATAGTTGTGTTTGCTGTTGGGTGTCGTGTTGGTTTATGTAATGAAATGAATTAACAATATTGTTTTGTTCATGATGAACTCTTATTTGCAACTAAATTTATATGAAAGATGCCTTAAACGAGCAATTTATGGAGTTGGGGTGCCAAAATTGAGCAGTGGAAAGTTAAGGTGCCAAAAACGTCCGAACGTTATAGTTGGGGTGCCACTTGGGGTAATTTAGCCTTTCATACATCAAAGTTGTCGAGAGAAAGCTATTGTGATGAAAGTGGAGACAGTTCTCTATCACCGTAGGACTTGTACCAAGGATCAACACTAAACCCTCCTCTACATAAAATGCTACTTAATTACGAATGAACTTTTAGTTTCTAAAATAGAAATGTGCAAAAGAGAAACTTTGCGAATATAAACATCTTAATATTAGTACAACGAAAATGGAGAATACAGGAAATGTTACTTTATCTAAAATCCAAGAAGAAATGAAGTAGTCCCTACTGATAACCAAGAGACGCCAAGAACTGACCTTTTTTTTTTTCTTTTCTTTTGCTATTTAAGTCTAAAGATCGATGATTTATCAAGATTAGATATTGAAATCGAGAGACTAAAACTCTACAAGACCCAACTGGTATATCTGCTCCAAAGACGCGGGTGCCGTGTCCGCGTCGGACACGTTTGAGGAAGGAAGAAAGAAAGAAATCGGTTAGAATGAGAAGGTTGTGATGGGGAGAGTCGTCTTTACTTGGTAATGGGGGTGTTTCTTGAGGGTGGAGTGGGTGATGGCCTGGGCTCCGACGTCCCCCAGCCCCCACAGGATCCCCGAGCTGACCACCTGCGTCTTCACCGGATGGACCTCCAGGGCCTTCTGGTACCATCTCCATAGCTTCGACATCTCTTCCCCCAAGAAAAATGAGAGGAGAAGAGGGAGAGAGAGAGAGAGCTATGGGAATGGAGAGAGAGAGAGAGAGAAATGGGAAAGAAAGAAGGACCCAAATGACTGAACAGAGGCGCCCTATGGTGGTCAAATATTGTCTGCTTAACAAAGGTGAATGAGACCATCCATCCTAATATTCTTCTAATTTGACTAGGTTACAACTTACAAGCTTTGACTAATACATGTATAGAATAATGTTTCTTATTATATAAAAAATGTCAGAAAATTTCATATATGAGAGTAAAATTTGATGCATCCGTATTAAAGAGGACAATTTTTAACAATTTACATACAGAGGGGATGAGACGCCATTACAGATAGTGTATTGTTGAAAATGTTCTATCTTGCAATGGGACGTTATTAGTGTTAGCGCCTGGTATTAAATGTAGGAATTAGACGTTATTAGAGATATCATTTTCAACAATACATCATCTCCCCCATCTCCCCCTCGTTCCTTTGTATACAATTTGTTAAATGTGTCCTATTTGACGCAAATATATCATTTTCAACAAATAAGACGAGGTTTCTTTTGTAGTGTGTGTAGAGTCCGATCATTAGAGCTTTCAAAGTTGAAATAAGAGGACTGAAAAGAGGTTACATAAATTAGAGGAATGGAAAAATTAATGCTATTGCTTGATTACTTTCTTTCCTTTTCTCCCATATATATATATATATATATATATATATATCCAATCACTATATATATATATATATTGCTTGATTATTTTATAAGGGTGAATTTATTCCTCGCATATAGCGGAAAAGGTATTAAAGTACAACATCACAACTTTTCATGCCCCAATCACCTATTATGGGGCCATAACAGATACATCGAATTTTATATTATGTAGAATTCCAATAGGGGGGGTAGTCAAACCCTCAAAGATACGTCTGTTCCGCTCCTTCCAGATGTGCCAAACAGACGCAGCAAGACGGACTCTGGCACGTCTAGCCCACCCCGGATTCCGTCCTCTGTGATCCCGGATCCAACTGAGAATGCTCCGAATGTCTCGGTCCATCCCCACTCCTCCTCTCAGCTGTGCACATTGCTCAGTCCAAATGTGCCAGGACACCGGACAACCAAAGAAGAGATGCCCCATGGATTCATCTGCATCAGTACATAGCACACATTTGGCATCCGGGATCTGCAGCCCAAACCGGAGAAGTCTGTCTCTCGTCATCAATCTGCCTCGGAGGAGGCGATAAGCACATAGTTGCATTTTCCGTGCGACTCCCTTGCCCCAAATGAACTCCACCTCCTCAGCCTGGTCATGGTGGGTCCGAACCAAATCATAGCAGCTACGAAAGCAGAATAGACCGGAACCTCCTCCCGTACCTGGGTCGGCCCAGCTCCATGAATCCTCCGTCTGGCTAGCGTCTATGGGGATAAGGTGAATCTCGGCTACAAGCTGGCCAGTAAAAGAGTATCCCTCTGGCCTCCAAACTCCGTCTCTAATGATCCGGCTGCATGTGAGCCCCCTTCTTGCTTCCCTGTCCAGCTGTTCTCCCAATATCTCGAGCAGGGATCTGGAGCCCAACCAAGGGTCTAGCCAAAGGTCGGTAGTCGTCCCATCCTTCATGCGCCTGCAAATAGCTGTCTGGAGCACCGATCTACATCTCAGGATGGCCTTGAATGTGACCGAAAAATTGTTGTCTATCCTGCAGGCCCAGAAGTTGGTCCTCCGTAAGTATCTGCTGGCCATCCAGTCCGCCCAGAGCGACCCCCCCTTGATGAATTTCCAGGCCATCTTCACACAAGCTGCCTTCCGAACCGTATGAAGAGGCCTCAACCCAACTCCTCCTTCCTCCCGAGGCCGACATAATTGATCCCATGATATCGCATGAATCCCTCCCCTCCATATGAAGTTAGCGCAAATAGCCTCCACCTTCCGAATAGTAGCTGTGGGGATCTGGATAGACTGGAGCCAGAACATAGTGATGCCCGCAATGACCGACCGCACCAACTCAATCCGACCCCCAAATGAAAGCCCCGCCGCTTGCCAGCCCTCCACTC
Organism: Iris pallida; assembly: GCA_029216955.1. Taxonomy (NCBI): domain Eukaryota; kingdom Viridiplantae; phylum Streptophyta; class Magnoliopsida; order Asparagales; family Iridaceae; genus Iris; species Iris pallida. The sequence continues at coordinate 6,666,084 of JANAVB010031018.1, read as the reverse complement.
TCTTCTGGGCAAAGTCCACCAAGCTATGACAATCCTGCTCTCGGGCATAGTTGACCGTAAGCGGGACCCCCAGATATTTCACTGGGAGCTCGCCTCTGTCCACACCTAAGGCGAAGGCTCTCTCCTCCTGGAGTGTACACCGGGAGCTGAAGTAGACTCTGATCTTCTCCCGGTTTAACTGGAGCCCAGATAGCCGCCCGAACTCCTCCATAATGTCAGATAACGCTCTCATTCCCCTCATGGAAGGCTGGAGAAGCACCAGTAAATCATCAGCATAAAACAAATGAGATACAGCAGGACTCACCAACCGGAAAAGGGGAACAATCCTCCCGCTATGCACAGCTATATCCATCATACTCGTGAAGTACTCCATCACCAAGGTAAAGAGATACGGGGAGAGGGGGTCGCCCTGCCTCAACCCCCTGTTGCTACTAAAATAACCATGTGGCGTGCCCTGGATGAGGACAGAGAAGGTAGGGGAGCAGATGCACTCCCTCACCCTCGCAACCCATCTCTCGTCAAACCCCATGGCAAGCATCAAGTGGCACAGGAAGTCCCGATTGACCGTGTCATACGCTTTTCGAAGGTCAAGCTTTACACAAGCCTTCATCCCCCCGGTTTGCTGAACTCCCGCACCATCTCGTGAGCTAGCATACTGTGCTCCGCTATCGACCGTCCCTTGATGAACGCTGCTTGGTTCTGGGACACTAGACCCTGCATAATCTCCTCCATACGCCTGCACATAAGATGAGTGATAATCTTATAAAGAAAATTACAGCAAGCTATGGGTCTGAAGTCTGCAAGAGAGGTCGCTCCTTCCTTCTTAGGAACCAGAGTCAAGAACGTATGATTCATCTCCTTCAGCAGCCGGCCCTCAACAAAGAACTCCTGGACAGCTGCCAGAACAGGAACCTTAAGCACACCCCAGTGTCGCTTAAAGAACACCGCGGAGAAACCATCAGGCCCATGAGCTTTGTCGGGATGAGCCTTCTTCACAATATCTTCCACCTCCTCCATCCTCACCGGTGCCAAAAGTAGGCTGTTTCCATGTTGGGACACCAGTCTCTTCGTAACCAGGGCCGGGAACATGCTGGAGTAGTCCGTCTGCTGGTATAAGGCAGTGTAGAATCTGACGGCCTCCTCCTGGATCTCCACCGGGTCTCCTACAAGACGTCCCTCAGCATTCAGAAGCCTGGGGATGCTGTTCCGATGCTGACGGGTGCGGATCACATCATAAAAGAATTTGGTGCAACGGTCTCCATCTTTGAGCCAGGTGCATTTAGCCTTCTGAGCCGCACTGATCTCCTCCTGAAGTCGCATGATGCTAACCTCCTCAATCAGGGTCTTCTCCTTAGCCGTCAGTTCCCCATTCATTATGTCAGATTGGAGGGCAACCTGAGTGACCCGCAGCTCTTCTTCCTTCTCAGCCAGGGTAGTCCGCGGTCTCGTCTTCACCCACCCCCTGATAGCCCGCTTGAGTTGTTTGAGCTTGTGAACCATGCGAAATTGGGCCGTGCCATCCCGAAAGTGCTGCATCTCCCTCATAACTACCTCCTCATAACCTGGTGATAGGTACCAGCTGTTGTTGTACCGGAAGGGCCTCGCCCGCGGAGCGGGTCTCTCACATAGGCCCACCCGGATAAGAGAGTGATCGCTAGTACCCGCTGCCAGACCTTCCGCCACCGAGTTCGGGAAACACCTGAACCACTCGCTGTTGCCCAAGGCTCGGTCCAGCTGACAAGCAATACGATTCTGAGTAGCCTTGTTGTGCCAGGTCCAAATATGTCCAGTTCGCTCCAGCCCCCGCATACCTGACATAAGAAGGCACCTCTGGAAGTCATATAAAATCGGATCCGGTACTGGCCGGCCCCCAACCTTCTCTTGACGAAGCAACATAGCATTGAAGTCCCCCATGATGAGGAGAGGAAGATGCATGTTGTCCGTCATACGACCCAAAAGCACAATATCCCCCCACAGAGCCTCCCGGAGTCTCCGGTCGTTGTGCCCATATACAGCACCTAGGATGAATCTGAATCCACCTTTATTCTCAAAAGTAACACCGATGAGTTGCTCAGACTTGTGAATCTGAACCCCCACCCAACTACCTGTGTTCCACCTAATCTAGATCCTTGCCATACCGCAAAGATCTAAGTTATGGATGTGATCCCAGGTTGCCGGAGTCCGACGTGAGAGCATTGCGGTCCCTCGAATCTTCGTCTCCAGCAGAATAGCAATATCACATGCCTCTCTCCTCAGCACCCCTCTGATCTCCCTCCATCGACCAATGGAACACCCCCCTAATGTTCCATGCTAGGACCGACATCTAAATAAAAGATGTTGGGTCCCCCTGTAACTCCTCTGGATCGACACTCGAGGGAAGTGTCTCATCCGTCTGCTCAAGAACTGCATCTACCATTGAGGAAGGGGCAAGGTGAGCCTGAATCCGGCTAAGAGTAAGTGTCCAGTCGGGATTAGGCTCGGTCTGATCATCCATCTCCCTCATCTGAGGGATATCCTCCAGAGTGGCAGGGGCGTGTCTCTTCCTGCTGGTGTAAACCATAAGTGCCGTGGAGGCCTCCGCCCCCCTCTGACTACTCTCCGCCGCACTCATCCCCTGGTCATCATAGTCCTCCGAGGCCTGAACGGGACCAGCGCACCCTGCATGCTCTCCTGTCTCGGTGTCAAACCTGGCTCCAGTCTCCTATCAATCTTCATAACAGTGTCTTCCTCCATGTGTCTCCCTGGCGCCGTCTCCTCAGGCGAGTGACTAGGGGCCGTCACCTCCCTCGCTGGTGCCTCCATCTGAACCGTCTCCGGCCTGGATGTCTCTGTCTGGCCCGCCTGAGGTCTGGCGGACTCTTTTCCCTTATAGTTGCACGTACTGGTAATGTGTCCAAAGCACTCGCAAGTCGAACACATGGGTGGGACCCAATCATACTCCACAGCCTGCGTCAGAACCTCTCCATATGGTACCTGATACTCGAGCATGCTCGGGAGCTCCGATCCTGCCTTGATCTCCACAAAGACTCTGGCGTACATTATTCTAGTTCGGAAAGTAGTGGCCTCATCTGCCTTGATCGGCTTTCCCACGAGGCTGGCGAGTCTCATGAGAAGCGGGATGCTCCAATATTGAACAGAAAATTCTGGGAACCGGATCCAGACGAGGATGGCATTCAACACTTCCTTCTCACACCTTAGCTCCGGTGTCCATTCTTTCAAAATAATGAGTCTCCCATCAAACGACCATGGCCCTCCCTGAACAATCCTGGTCACATCCTCCGCCAGCCCAAACTTGACATAGTAAAATCTATTCTCCCGGAAGAAGAATTCCATGCTGCCCTTGGGCCTCCAGACTCTCTCCGCATAACCCCTGATTTGTCCAAAGAACGGCTTATTCCCTAACACATATAGCACTAAGGTGTTCTTCCAGAAATCGGCAACCTTTGTTATTTCCTCTGCGGGGAAGTATGCCCTGTGTCCTCCACCAACCGCCATCGGGGTAACATATTCCATAGACATCGGACTTTGCGACTCCACTGGGGTGCAGACCTCCTTCCATGACCTAGGCCGCTGCTCCGCAGAGGGGGTCCTGGTTGGAGAAGTCGCAGTAGCCGGGACTTGTCTACCAGCATCAACAACAACACCCTTTCCCTTCTCCGCCACCGTCGCCTTTGGCCGCCACCCAGACACTGTGCGAACCATATTCCCTCCACGGCGATGCGGATCAGCAGTACCTCTTGGGGGTCGGCTCCCAGAATTCCCTTGGCTCTGACCCCCTCGTCGTCCTCCGGCCCGTCGTCTCACCACCGTCTGCCAACCTGCCTCTCCAGTCCCGTCCGCCCCCATAGTAGACCCCGACCCGAATTCGAAAGTCGGCGCCGGGCCTCTACTCACTCCTGAACCCCCGATCGTGGTGGTTCCGATAAGTCCAACCGACCCCCTCCCGCCGTGGAGCGCCCCTCCACCGCCGCCCGACCCCCCCTCCGCCTGGGGGGGTCTCCCTGCTGCCGCCGCCACTAGGGCGGGCCGCCTCCTCCCTACCGGTGTCGCCCGACCCCCCCTCCGCCTGGGGGGGTCTCCCCGCAGCCGCCACCGCCTGGCTGGGTCGTCCCCTTCCCGCTGGAGTCGCCCGACCCTCCCCCTCCGCCGGGGAGGGTTGCCTTGCTCCCGCCACCGCCAGGATGGGCCACCCCTCCGCCGCCCTTTGGACCGCCCCCCCCCCCCCCCCCCGTTCCCACCTTTCCGCCGGCCAACGAGGGGGTCGGGGGGGCGGGGGGGGAGGAGCCGTCGCCGCCGTCTCGAGCAAGTACTTCGATGCCCTAGCAGAGCAAGGGTCGGGAGCCTTCGCCGTCGCCATTCTATATATATATATATATATATATATATATATATATATATATATATATATATATATATATATATATATATATATATTGAAAACGGTAATGAGATCGATCTCCTGACCATTCAGACCATATGCCTCGTCACACTTACTCTAGTGGTAGTGACGAGGCATATGGTCTATATATATATATATATATATATATATATATATATATATATATATATATATATATATATATATATATATGCAAATGACCTCTAGCCTAGTGGTTAAGGGAGATGCATGCGACCCAAGTGGTCAGGAGTTCGAGCCCCAGTGGAGGCGAGTTCACCACAATTACTCATTACTAATATATATATATATATATATATATATATATATATATATATATATATATATATATATATATATATATATTGAAGCAATGGGTACTTGTGGCGAACTCGCCTCCACTGAGGCTCGAACTCCCGACCACTTGGGCTGCATGCATCTCTCTTAACCACTAGGCTAGAGGCCATTTGCTATATATATATATATATATATATATATATATATATATATATATATATATATATATATATATGTGTGTGTGTGTGTGTGTGTGTGTGTGTGTGTTTTGGACAACTAATTAGTTAATAATTTTTAATTAATATTTGTTAATTATGATTCGTAAATATTTTTATTTGTTAAATTAATTATTTAATAATAATTGTTGTTGTTGTTATTATATATTCTTTCAATTTGTTCATGTTTTCAGTTTTTTATTCTAACCAAACATTCCCTCTTAGGAGACAAGAAAGTACATAATTGTATACATATACATGTTTGAAAGTATAAATCCATTTTTTTTCACTTGCCCTTTACTAAACATGTCTATCTAAAGAGTTAAGCCTAATGGACCAGACAACCATTATTATTTTTATTAAACAAGGACATCAGGGGCGGATCTAGTGGGGTCACGTGGGGTCAAGTGACCCCACTGAAAAATGCAATAACATCAATATATATTTCTGTTATAGTGGAAGTGTGCTTAAGGTTTTGGTATTATTATGTGGATTTCCATAAGTAACATAGTGTGATGATGGCCCAGTGGTCTATGGCACCCAACTTAAGTTCCTCTCTTTGTTAGAGGGCGTGGGTTCAAATCCCATTTCTGACGATGTTTTTTTTTCCTCAAACAAAATTGTTTTTTTTTTAAATTCATATATGAGGGAAGAAAAATAGACTTTTTTGCAAATCATTATTTTTCAAAAAAAACTTTAAACTTATTATAAGAGAGAAAAAAGAATGAATGTGCGAGATGAATTGAACTTGTTATAAAAGAAAAAGAAAAATTATTATTTTTCACAACACTCTTATTGATTATTATCTTCTGATCATCGTCTTATTAAAAAAAATCCTAGAAGAAAAATCCATCTTTGGGATAAAAAAAATTAGTGAAAGAAAAGAACATAACATATTTTTTCAGGAATCTAAGCGAGTGTGACTTACACTACCTCGTCAAAATAGTTTTTTGTTAAAATTATTTCGATGAAAAAACATCATTACAAGAAAAGAGTACAAAGTGTAAAGACAATTTTTATGATGTCTCCATTTATATCTATAATATGTTCCCTTTCATACTATACAAATTACTATATTCATGTGTTTTATCCGCCAAATGAATGATTACTTATCTCCAATTTAATAAATTAGAATATGGCATCCACGTCAAAAAATTTAGTCAATATATTTTTATGCATATATGATAAAATCTCCTTTTGCTAATCTAGTACACCAACTGCTGAATATTTTTGGACTTATTTACCTTTCATGTTGACCCCCTTCACTTAAATTCCTGCGTCCGCCCCTGAACAAGGTGACACCAACTCGGGAATAGTTGCATCCACAGTCCACTCAACTTTTGTAGTAACCAAGTTTCTTTAGTCTTGGTTCAGTATTGTTGTTGGTAAGAAAATAATAATAACTTTCAGAAACGACTTTTTTTTTTTGCTTTTCAAAACTGGGAACTAGTTCATTAAAAAAAAATTGTTAGCAAACAGATGCAAGTAGCATCTTTTAGCTCTCTGCCAAGCAACCCAGAAAACGGATATAAAGAATTGTGGATTTTGGGCCGATGTAAAATTGTATATTGTAGGCCTTAATTTTCATCAGATCGGACCCAGCTTGTGCTTTTTAGGTCAAACAGTTTGCAAATTTAGGGCGGTCCATTATCGAACTTAATCTCAGCCCTTGTGGTATCGTTTCCAAGTCCAAATGATAATCATCTTGATACTTCCATGCTAGCAGGTGAGGGAAAGAAAGAGAGACTTAAGCTGATTTCGAATTTTTTTTTTTCTTTTTACGCTTTCTCGAACTCTTCCACAAACTATAAACAACCATTCATTTGAGAACTCAAACGGCCATGAACACAACCATCACGAGAAATTATTCTGTGTGTGGAACTCACCGTGCACCTTTCGTCCTCGATCGTTAGATTGTATAAGAATGTGTGCTCCTTTTATATATATATATATATATATATATATATATATATATATATATATATATATATATAACCAGATTGCAATCGTTAGATTGTACAAGAAATTATTCTATGTGTGGAACTCACCGTGCACTTTTTTATATATATTGGAGAGACGTGGGTCTCATCCTAAGTTAATTTGGGATGACAATCACAACAAAATTTCAATATTATTGTCTACCTTAAAATTAAATACAAATTCTGAATATTATAGAGATCTAAACGAGATCAAATGATCGGTCCAAGTTAAGTTATAACTGACGAGACAGAGACAAATATCCTCTTGTGAAGACCTAAAGGTAAATATTATATATAATATACGAGATTCTAAAATTCTAAAATTAAATAATTCTATTTTTTTTGTTTATTTGTATATACCGTTACGCATGATCTAAGGGTGCGTTTGATTGCAAGGTGAAAAATATGTGAAAAAGAAATTAATTCAATGGAATTATTTTCCTAGGAAAAAAATTCCATGAAATTTTAAAAAATTTCATAGAAAACTTAATTTGGGTGTTTGATTAACATTATTTTCCACAGAAAATAGTTTTTTTTTTCCATGAAAAATGATATTTTCCTATGGGTTGGACAAATTTCATTTTCCACCATTTTAGATAAAATATGAAAAATGATAGTTTTTTGGAAAATAATTCTATGAAAAATATAAGCTGTCAAACACTACAATTGGTGAAAAATTTGTGATGAAAATATTTTCCATGAAAAAGAAGCCCAATCAAACACAGCCTAAAAGTAAAATTTGAAAATTATACAAGATTCTAAAATTAAATAATCCTTTATTTCGTTTCTTTTGTAGGAGGGGCCGGCTACTCTTCGGCATCCGCTGTGAGCGCCGTGGTGGAGAAACTGGTGAAGGAGGGGGCCCACCAAGCGGAGAAGGCCAGCTGGGTCCCAGACTCGGTTACCGGGTACGACCGGCCGGCCGGCCGGAGAATCGGGTCGGGGAGATGGACCCAGCGGAGCTGCGAAGGTTGTTGCTCACTCCTCATCTTTCAAACTCCCATCATTACCATTTAAGCAAAAAAGACATAAAGAACCACATACCTGATACTTCAACACTAGATTAAGAAAAACAAATGCTGCCTCTAGTGTCTGGCAGGAGGTACTAAACACATTCACCTTAACAAACAGAACAAACTTTCTAAAACACAAAAATAGTGTGATAGTTCACTACAATCTCTCAATCAATGCCCACCATATAAAATCATGAATAGTCAATTAAACCAAAATCGCATCCTCTCGATCACAAAACCCACACTAATGACACCAACATTCAACATGAGTAAAATCTCATAAAGGCATTATTCCATCATAACCCACACAATATACACATTTCAATGAGGTGATTTGAGTTTATTAGTCATGTAAGACTGTTGTTGGCCTCCATGCATATCCTAACACAACAGAGCATGGAAGACAACCTGTCTCTCCAAGTACCAGGCAAGATCAACATCCACATCGTGCATTTTGTTGTATAGGCATGTACATTGATTCAACCAAATTATGTGAAATTGAATTTCTTATTACTACAATAGTAATACTATAATATAAACCAATTTAAGGGAAGTTCTCCTGATGATCCATGGCTAGTAATTACTCGAGTACAAAAGGTCCTATGCTTTCTTCAGAAGTAAATACAGCATACCAACCTGATATGCACATCCAATCCTCATAAGCTCCCAGATTCAAGAGCGGCATCTGAATCAAGGTCGAACTCAATCGTCTTTTACTGGTAGCGCAGAAGACCCACCATGGCAGATAGGAATCATATCAATGTAATTTGCAATGAAGTGGAACCCTGCAGCTCCATATAGATAATAAATGATTAAACTTGAAAAGTGGAACCATTTTGAAGAATTATTTCATCTTGACGCACTAGTCAACGATTTGGTGATATAATAGTACAGACAAGGCACTTGATAAAGGAAAGTTTCGACTGGTTTAAGATTAAATCTCATATTTAACAACAATAACGGACAATTTCTAAGCCCTTCTAAGCCCTTACGTGCTTCATCAAGGATTGAGTGCATCTTAACCTTACCCTAGAGAGAGAGGTATAAAACTATATGATTAAGTTAGCATTCAACTGGTTCGCACGAGCCTTTCATTTGTCTTTAAAACTAGAGCTACATGAATTGTTAACAGAACTTGGATACACTTGGTTAAGTTTGAATACTACTAAAACTTCCAGAAGCAACAAAATACCAAAATAGACAATAAAACTGATACTGATGCTATACTAATAAAACAGTATAGCATCAGAAGCAAACATGATGCTATAACAACCATAGCATCTTCTATGTAAAATAAAACTTCCACAAGTAACAAAATGCCAAAATAAACAATAAACTGAAAGTACTCCAAAATTCTTACAAACTTAATCATTCAATATTCATACTCCACCATTGACATCTACCATAAGGAGCAGAAGAATAATACCAAGTAATTCATTACTATGGAAAGAAGACCATAATGTGTAATTATGTGGTCAATAACAATAAATGGCTTCTCTACTATACTCTTTGCAAGTAAACAATCTCCATATAGCTTAACAAATACAACAAATTTCCAAAGCAAGACGTGATATTTCAGTCCAACCTCCCCAGTACCCATGAAACAAATTCAACACACTCAAATAAGTCGAAAATCTTCACTCCACGTTCCCCATAATCTAAATCTATACATTTGAATGGGGTTTTGAGCTCTATTTATACGTGACTAGTGAGATTTCAGTACTAAAATAGAAGATGGGGAAGTATGATATCATGTTAATATCCTGCATAATCTAATCTAATGTTCCGACCACAAATCAATTCAAATTTCTTAGGTTATTACTACTTCAATATACTGTTGATATACAGTTGCTTTACATCTTCCTGAGTGTCATTAGATTAGATTACATCTTCCTGCATAATCTAATCTAATGTTCCGACCACAAATCAATTCAAATTTCTTAAGTTATTACTACTTCAATATACTGTTGATATACAGTTGCTTTACATCTTCCTGAGTGTCATACATAATATGCTTCAGGCATGAGTCCATGACTTGGATAATCTACCACACACACTAGGATACCCCTCATGGTGTGATCTGGGCCGGGTTCGCCCGAACCCGCCCGAGCCCGTTGGAGGCCCGGCCCGGTTCAGCCCGCTCCAAGCCCGGCCCGAGCCCGCCCAATAGCCTTCCCGGTCCGGGCTGGGTTCACCCGCCCGAGCCCAAGCCCGGCCCGGCCCGGACCGGTAATTTTTTTTTTTAAATGATGAACGGTCGGCCCGGTTCAGCCCGGCCCGGTCAGGCCCGCCCAGGCCCGAGCCAGGCCCAGTCCGGCCGGCTGAACCAATTTTTTTTTTTTTGAATAAGTGTTCCCCTTTTACCAAAATAGTCCCATTTTTTGACCGTTTTATGACCGTTATAGGGGGTATTTTGGTCTTTTTGACCGAAATGACCAAAAACCCATTACAACAACTATATTTTGAGGGTATGGGGGGTAATTTGGTTTCCAAAAAATTCTATAAATTGGCCATGAAACTCTCATTTCAAACACAAACAATTCCATCCTTCTCACACACAAAAAAAAAAAATCCTCCTCCATCCTTAAGAAGATTTCAAGAAAGTTGTGCTCTAAGTTCCGGCGATCTACGACTTCCCGATCAAGCAATTTCGGCGATCTACGACTTCCTCTTTCTAATTGATTTTTTTTATTTACATTTTCGAAATAGTTTTTCTTCCTCCATCTCTCTAGTTTTTTGCAAAAAACTCATTTTTTTTTTTTTTTTTTTTTCGGTATCCTCCTCCATCTTTATAATCCTTTATATATTTTGATTTGTCTTTTTAAAATGGCCGGACAAGGTTCAAACCAAGGCAATGATGCTTACGATATTTACAATTCTTTTTTTGAGGAAAATCTTATTCCTGAGGATTTAGTTGGTTCCCCTCCAGAAGTTGGTACCAATGTACCAAATGTTGTAAAGAGAAAACAAAAAGCCAAAGTTTGGAAATTTTTTATTCTTCTTAATGAAACTAAATCTGATGGCTCACTTGTTTTAGATCCAAAAGGTGAAGCAGTTTCGTACGGGGCCCAATGCAAGAAATGTTCCCGTACATACAAATGGAAGAGGGGAGGTGGCACGGGCACACTCTCAAGACACTACGATACTTGCTACGGTCCAAGCTCAATTCCGGCGACCCAAACTCAAATCAGTTTTGGAGGCACTGCGGCTTCTTCGGTGGGTACGTTTTCCTATTCAGCTGCCCGTCATAAAACTGAATTTACTAAATATATTATTGTTGATGAACTTCCATTTACTTCGGGTGAAAGTGAATCTTTATATGATTATGCTACAATTGCTTTAAATCCATTATTTAATAAAGTTACTAGAGGCGCTGCTAGAAAAGAGGCTATTAGACTCTTTAAAGAAATGAGACTTGCTTTAAAAGAAACGTTTTCGCATGCTAATAAATTAGCTATTACTTCTGATGTGTGGACAAGTAAACAAAACTATGCTTATATTTGTATCACGGCACACTATATAGATTCATTGTGGATGTTGCAAAAGCGCATCGCATGTTTAAAAACTTTAGAATTTTCACACACGGGCTCCGCAATTGCCACTTGCATTTCAAAACACTTGCGTGACTTTGATATTCACAACAAGATTCAATCTGTATCTTTTGATAATGCTAGTAATAATACTGCTGCTATAAATTCATTGTCTTTACTATTTCAACATATTTTGGAAGGTAGATTATTGCATATTAGGTGTGCTTGCCATATTATTAACTTAGTTGTAAAAGAATGTCTTGAATTTTTTAGTACACATTTAGAAACACTCAGAAATTGTTTACACAGCTTGAACACGTCTCCAAGTAGACAACAAGCTTTTAAGAACACATGTGCACATTTTGGTATTCGTTTTAGACGATTTGTTAAGGATATTCCACATAGATGGAATTCGACATTTTTAATGTTGAAATCTGCACTTCCGTTTAAGGATGCTATTACATATTTTTGTAACATGGATCTTAATTTTGAATATCCAGTTACTGAAGATGATTGGATAGTTGCTACATCTATATGTGAATTTTTGGAAATTTTTTACAATGCTACATGCACTCTTTCTGGTGTATATTATCCTACTTCTTGCTTAGCTTTACGAGAACTTTTTAACATGTCTTGCTTGTTCTGTAAATATAGAAATGTTCCAAATTTTGACTATGTTGTCAAGAGAATGGAAGCTAAATTTACTAAATATTGGGGTGATGTACCTCTTTTATACTGTTTGTCTGCAATTTTTGATCCTACCATCAAATTAGATGGTGTAGAAGTTTTGTTAGATGGCTATGCTGATAACATGGAACTTAACCTTATGGATTTGAAATTAGAAGTAAAGGTAGTTTTAGACAGATTAGTACTACTTTATGAAGATAATATTGGACCGACCCGGCCCACTCAAGTTGGTACAAGTAGTAGCTCTGGCGTAGAGGACCACGCCCTTCGTTTATTAAGAAGGAAGAAACAAAGACAATCTTCCCAACCCACTCAAGAGTTGTCTTTGTATTTAAGTTCTTATGAAGAAGAAGAGGAATCTTCAAATCACTTCACCATTTTAGAATGGTGGAAAAAATGCGACAAAAGATATCCTATACTTTCTATAATTGCACGTGATCTACTAATGGTGCCGGTGTCCACGGTAGCATCGGAGTCTTGTTTTAGTGCAGGATCAAGGATGTTGAGCCTAAAGAGGAGCCGGTTGAAGCCGGATATCTTGAAAGCTTGTGTTTGCGTTCAAGATTGAATTTTAGCAGAAAAAAGAACCCAAAACAAGAGGGATGAAGCTTATGACATCAATGAGCTGGACCTCGGATCACTTGGATTGGGTGAAGCTTCTACAACCGAGGAGGAGGAGCAGGAAGAATGACTCAAGTCTAAGGTATGACCCTCCAAAAAAAAATATTCAAACTTTCAAACTTTCAAACTTCAAACTTTCAAACTCCAAAAAAAATATTCAAACTTTCAAACTTTCAAACTTCAAACTTTCAAATATTCAAAAAATTTAAAAATTTTAAAAACTTTTAAACTTTAAAAACTTTAAAAACTTTTAAACTTTAAAAACTTTAAAAACTTTTAAACTTTAAAAACTTTTAAACTTCAAAATATTATTAAAACTTTATTAAATACTTCAACAACTTTAAACTTAAAAAACTTTCAAAAAATACTTTAAACTTTAAAAAATACTTTAAAACTTTCAACTTAAAAATTAAAACTTAAAAAAAACACAAAAACTTAAAAACAAAATTTTTTAACTCTGCCTATGACAAGCAAAGCTTGTCTTGCCGGTCCCAAGCCCGGATAAAAGAGGAGGGAAAAATTAAAAATTAATTTAATTAAAAACACAAAAACTTAAAAAAAATATTAAAAAAAACACAAAAACTTAGACTTGAGATTAAAATATTAAAAAAAACAAAAAAAAAACTTAGACTTTAAAAAAAACAAAAAAAACACAAAAACACAAAATATTAAAAAAGTTTAAAATTAAAAAAATTAAAAGTTAAAAGAATATAAATATTAAAAAATATAAAAGTTAAAAGAAAAAAAAAACCACTAAACCGGCCGGCCTGCTGGACCGGCCCGAACCCGGCCCGCCCAAGTCCGCCCACGACCCGGACCGGCCCAGCCCTACCCAGACCGGGTCACTGGGCCGGGCTGGGTCCCCTTAACTTGAACCGGGCCGGACCAGGCCCGGCCCGCTATTTGAACCGGTCCGGGCTGGGCCCGGACCAGGCCCGGTAGGACCGGAATTTTCAGGGCTCGGGCCGGTCGGGTTTAGCCCGGATCACACCCTGAGATACCCCAAAATTGAAAATTGTTACATTCATATCGTGTTGTATACTTGTATCATATTGGTATCCATCCAAAAATTCCTTAAAAAACTACCATATCAACCATATATAAAATTCGTCATCTAAACTTACGTCTTGTGCTGTCGGACCTGAAAGTAACCTCCACTCCCCCACCCCCACCCCCACCGCACAGCCTCCTGCCCCAATGAGCCATCCACTTAGAGTTAATAGAGTAACAACTCACCAACTGCATTTTGGACACGTGAAAAACTTTGAAGAAAAGTACAGCAGTTCAAAAAACTGTGCCCTAGCAACAATAAGGGGCAATTTTCACTAGTATAAATCACCTTGCACTGAATGGATCTATCTTCACCCAATCTTAATGCCAAAGAAAGAAGAAAAAAAAGAGATTGGCGCCAAATCAATTATTTTTAGCTTGAATTTGACTAGTTTGTGTGACCCTTCACCAATACAAAACATTCTATCAAACATAATAACATTCATAAGGCCATTGCCCAACTGGAGTTGATAGTTCACAAACTGCCTTTTGTCCTCGGCATTATTTTCACATAGTGCCTTATCTAGATACACTAGATAATTATAATTCTAACTTACCTATGATTGGACATTTGCACATATAGATTGAAGCCAATCTCCTAATAATATAACTTACCTATTATTGCTCATAATATTCTTATAAACCTGGCATTTTATTTGTTGGATTCCCGGTTGACCTAATATCCCTACTTGTACATAAAAGAAAATAAAAAAAAGGTAAAAAGGCAAAATAAGAAACACATTACTGATTCCTCAATTTCTTGAAATACTGTGTGACATGTTCAGCTAGACAGAGTACCTTATATCAAAGTAATGTTCTGTGTTCTCGTGTTCAAAGAGCGGCCTTTGAGGAAGACATCGTCATAACAATTTAAATAGCTCTTCCTTGAAAATCAATAATTAAACAAGGAAAAGCAGGACTCCACTTCTTAAGAAAGTTGCTCGTAGATCTTTAAGGCTGTATTGTTGCTTTTCACAAACAACAGAAGCAGCTTATGAAAGCAGCCACTCTCAGCTCTCAAAAGTTGCCCCAAAAAAGTGAATTAGCTTATCAACAAAATAAGCAGAAGCTGTTGTTACCAAACAACTTTTGTTGTTGCTTTTCAAAAACAATAAGCAGAAGCAGCCGAGATAAGCTGTACCAAATCCAGTTGTCCCAAAGTATTCTCCCAAGATTGAAAAAACGAAAAAGGCCGCTGAGAAAAGTCTAGGGTTCATGTGTTCATGAGAACTGTATAACACGTAGATTGAATGGTCATTGGCAAACGAAAAAGAAAGACAGTTATACCATTGCATCCCAAAGTATTCTCACTAGCATTTAGTTACTTCTATTAATGCTGGTTGACATATCAAAACAAACTTTAAACCCAAACAGTAACCATAGTGAAGCTCAGACACAAAAAGACACAGGTAAAAATTTAATCTAAATATAATATATACTTCTGCCCGTTCACCTTATTTCATATTGTCTATTAGAGGAAGCTTGAATCACATATGAGCTATACATCATTTATTTATATATCTAGGAACTTATGTATCTCCACAACCATTCTAAAGAAATAAGAAACACAATAAACATTAAGATGAAAAAGATCTCTCTTTTTGCCTCTGCTAGCAAGATTCTTGATGTTCAAAACTTCAAGATGCAACTCTTGCTGCCTAAATTCTTGATGTTCAAACTTCAAGATGTTATTTTTCCAGAAAAATGACTGGTTACCAGAGAGGTCTGGTCTCCTTTGTTCTCCACATTGCCTTGACCGCAACATAAGACTACCGGAGCACAGTTTTCGTTAGCATATATCTACTCAATAGGTAACAACAAGAAGGAAATTTGCACCACCACAAAAACTATCTCCTTTGCCTTATTCATGCTGTTAGTTTTGGCTACCCCTGTCCTTGGGGCTCTTCTAGTTGTATATATCACTCCTAAGTGGTCCATCTATCAGTCTCTATTCCACATTCTACCAATATTATAAAAATCTAGATTATGAATCAACTTAAATGATATAAACAGTTAACCTACCAGTTGCACCAAACTCTAGAGGGTTGATGAGGGTTGAGAGTCAATATTTATATTATTCAACACGCCCGGCAGGTGGAAGGCCGATTTCATGGGCCAAGAACTTGATTCACGCAATGGCATATCTTTCTTTCTTTTTCCGCTTAAAGTGCGCGTCAAGGAGATTCTGACCTGGGTTACATTCACACCAAGTTAAAGTCCATGCCACTTGCACCAAAACTCTGGAGTGTTGATGAGGTTGAGGGCTAATATTTATATTATTCAACATAAACAAACTCCAATCTTCAGTAAGTCATTTACAAACTTTTGTTGGACGCTGAAAGACTCAAACATAAACTAGGCATCCTTCTAGCACTACTTCAGCAATACATACCTTCCCTAATGGTGTTTTCCAGCATGCACCTTAAAAGTCATTTTGAGCCAATCACAACCCATCTTCTAACAAGTAAGAGAACAAACATCAAGTAATTGTCATAAAGATCCATACTTTACCTCGGAATCAAACTTACCTGCATTATGATACAAGGGCCCTTAATGTTCACGATGACTAGGAAATACTCGGACCAATTTCCACTCCACAATAAAGGCACTTGGTAATATAGTCCTATAAAACCAACCAATTGGAACTTTCACTAGTTTGGTTGTTAAACCTTATATCTTCTATACCATTTTATGTAACCAAATTATCTAGCAGGACCATCTCCACCTTATTGCAAGATCTATTTATATATTATACCTAAAAGACAGAGAAATTACCAGCAATACACTAGGTCCCACTAGTACTCTTCTTATTCAAATTCAAACTCTTATCAAAAGGGAAGGAAATATATAGAAGTGCATAAGTGTGAATCTAACAACATTCCAGTGCTCCAAAATGGGAGGGTCTCAGGCAACCATTTCCTCCCTAGCCTGCTGATGAAGAGACCTAAAATACACAAAATCCAGATATCTCTGACCACCCCTTGGAGAAATTATTCAGTGGGACGGGCTCACCATGTGGCGCTGGTGAGCCCTAAGTTCCCTCCAATAGTATAATGACACACCACTCTATGTTTTCTTCCTCTAATTTAGTCTTAGTGGTGTATTGGTGTGTCATTATACTATTGAAGGAGGCTCGGGACTCACCATTGCCAAGTGGTGAGCCCATCCCACTGAATAATTTCTTCATCCCTTGTATGCTAAATGAACTGAGACCCATCACAACTGAAAATTGAAGACACCATTCAGTGCAGGGTAAACCTAACCAATGTCCAGTATAAATATCCAACCTATAGTACCTAGATGCTTCCTAAGAAGAAGCCCAACTTAAGAATGGAGAATGAGCAGCAATGACCCATGCATAAGATTGTCCCTCTGTTAGTTTCAAATTGGCATGTAGAAGAAAAGAAGTGAAGAAACAAGAAGATAAATTTAGCATGAGGCTAAAAAAAAAAGAGCCAGAAAAATGAAGGAAATCAGTAAGTTGATTGTCATTTGACAAGTAAAACATGACAAACCAATATAAATAATGAACGATGGAGTTGTTTCTCCAACTTGCTCTCAATTTGGTAGGAATGATGGAAAGTGAGAAAGGAAGGAAAAAAGAGTAGAGATATACTTTCCATCTATATAGAAAGGAAATACCATTTCCTTCCTTTGTGATTGGTAGGAGGGATGGAAAAGGGAAGGGATTTATTTTTTCTTTTGGTATGGAAGAAAAAATGGAATGAAGGAAAATAAAAAATATAGGGTTTACCAAATACCAATTAAATCAACTAAAAATACTTATTTACACCATTTGACTTCAATGAACAATTTCTTATAGGGTATAATTGTATGGGGTATAATTGTAAATTAAGTAATATATCACACGAGCATTCACTTTTTTTTCCATTTTTTGATGGATTGAATTTGGTAGGTTAGGAAAGAAAACTACAAGTAACCCCTCCACTTTTCCTTCCCTCCATTTTTCCTTTCCATACCAGACAAGAGAAAATGTATCATTTCCTCCCATTTTTCTTTCTCCATTTTCAATCCTCCCACTTTTCTCTTCTACCAAACAGAGCCTTAGGCTGGGTTATATCTTGGCTGCTTTTGCTTCTTTTTTTCTTCTGAAAAACAGTCCCAAAAGCTGTTTGGTAACAGCTTATTAAAAAGAAATTGAAAAAGTAATTCAATTTCGGAGCAACTTTTGAAAGCATGTGGGAGGCTGCTTTCAAAAACTGTTTTTACTGCAGGATCAATCCCAGACCAGGCCTTACTCTAAAAGCTAAAATCTTATGTAGCTCACTCTATTATATCATATATATCAACAAAATATAAAATATATTCAAGAGACCCATTTTACTTGATGCCGAGACAATTTCTAGTAATATTGACAAATATGAGAGAAACTAAAAAGTAATACCAAAGGATGAATTAAAGAGGGATTTATCATGCAATTGACATGATGCTTGGGGCATTGTAGGTATGTTGAATCCGAGGGACATGATATAAGATTTGGGGGACTGTAAAAATAGGAAAGATATACTTGACATATATCTGAAGAAAACTGTGAATATACCAAATCACAATCTAGAGAGAGCCACCAAAGATTGTCCACGGCATTGTGAAAACCACATTTAGAATCATTGATCGGAGAAAGCCCATTAATATAACACCACATCATCAAAACCAACATGTTTGTTGACTTCCAGAAGCAATAAAACAATGCTAACAAACAATTAAACCGGAAATATTCTACAATTCATTTCACAATTTAGCATCCAATCACTTTACATCATTAAAATTTAGAAGAACAGTTATATCTGATAGTTCCATCTCTGCCAAATTCCAAATAATTCCTACCACTGAGTTAAGAATCACAACTGGTGCCTCTGCTCTTGGCAGGTTAATCTCTACCATGCGATCTTAAAAATAGAACAAACATTCTAAAACAAAAGCAATAACGTTATAGTTCACTCCAGTCTTCTCAACAGTCAACACTCACCATATAAAATCAGCAACACTCAATACACACAGTTCCACTGCAGCACAATCCACACAGATACATGCATCTGGATGGGGGTGACTTCTTTGGGTTTGAGCTTTAATCATGTAAGATTAAAAAAAAACTCCGTCCATATTACAACAGAGCATTAAAGACAATTAGGCTCCATGTATACTACCGGGGAAAGATGTACATTTACATCTTGCATTTCCTTGCATAGGCATGTACATGATTCAACCAAATGATGTGAAATTGAATCTTATCATTAAGTCAGTAATATTATAATATAAACTAAGTTATGATAATGGACTAGTAATCACTTCAGCACAAAAGCTTTAACCTTTTAGTTCTTCAGCCTAACCAAGTATACAATTTGTTCTTTCTTTGCTCTCTCCAAAGTAAATATCAACCTCATATGCACGTTCAATCCTCGTAATTCCCAGATTTAAAATCAGAATGTCAAGCAAGGCCAAAAGTTTCTTCAACAGAGAAAGCTTAAGACCCACCATGGCAGTCAGGAATTATTATATAAACAGCTGCAGTAAATGGAACTCTGCACCTCCATATGAATGATTAAATGAAAATTTTGAAGTATGCCGAACTATTTCATCTTGACACACTATCCAAGGAGTTGGCATTATAGAGACATCATTCTAGATAACAGGCATGGCTCAACTGGTTTAAGATAAAAGTCTCACATATAAAAACAATAAGGGACAAAAAAAATTGGTGGGACATGCTTAAACCCTTATGTGGTATTCTAGAATTGAGAGGATCTGTCTTAATCTCCTCTTAGAAAGAGTAGTAGAAAACTATGATTTAGTCTGTCATTCAACTGGTTTGCCGAGGACTTCACCGATTATCTTTGAACCAGACTAATATGCACAACAGTACAACCAAGATGGCGCCCAACTATAGCTAGATGAATTATTCATAGAGCTTGGGTACACTTGAGTTGGGCTCGACCACTAAATATTACTATAGCAGTATATCATCAAAACCGACATATAGGATACTATAGCAACTGAAGCATCTACTATATGTAAAAAAAAAAAAAATCCAGAAGTAACATCAAAGCTAAAATAAACAATAAAATCAAAGAAATACTCCAAAAGTCACTCAAAGTCTGCCACTGCTATCTTACTACAAGAAGCAGAAGAATGATACAAAGTTCGTTCATTTCTGCAGAACACTATGGTACAATAACAAACACTATGGTCAGTGATGACAAATGATTTCTCTAGTATACCTTTTGCAAGGAAAAAAAAATCTGCATACACCTTAACCAATAGAATAAACTTCCCAAAGCAAGCTAATGTGATAGTTCATTCCAATTTTCTCAATAGCCCCACCAAATAAATCCAACACACTCAAATGAGTTGAAAATCTCATGGGAGAGTTTCACTCATGCCCCATGTAAAGAAAAATAAATTTGGATGCGGTTGGCTTTTTGGGGTCCAAGCACTACTCATATAAGTGATAAAATTACAGCACTGAACCGGAAGACGTAGTTGGGATTGTATTTGCATTTCCGTAAGATTTTGGCATTATATCCTGCATGTCACTATAAACTATGTATAATGATCCAACCAATTAAATCAAATTAGATCTCTTAAGTTTCGACTTGAGTAGTGTTGCTTTACTTCACATCTTCGGTATTGTCATAGTGATAGAACAGGTAAGGAGTAATCTCATCATATTTAGTATATGAAGCAATTCATGTCCATGCGGCATGCCTATCAGTTACCAAGTGGACACTCTGAAAAATATACAGAAAATTTCACCTACAGGGAAGAAGATTCAAGTATTTGCGTGAAAGATGAAAGTTTTGAGAAAATTGCAGATGTAGTGATCTGGCGCCAGTGTAACTGGTGCAAAAAAAAAAGGTGGGCGTCAGTCACACTGACACCGAATTTTTTTTTTAATACTTGACGCCAGTCACACTGGCACCGATTTTTTTTTTAATACTTGACGCCAGTCACACTGGCGCCGGATTCATTAAAAAAAACTTTATAGTTGACGCCAGTGTGACTGGCGCCTAAAAAAATAAAATAATAATAGCTAGGCGCCGCCAATCACACTGGCGTCGGGTTTTGTGGGAGGGAGGGGGAACCTGTTGTGATGTCTTTTCTTTCTTTCTTTCTTTTCTTTATTTCTTTCTCTTTGTTTGTTTCTTTCTTTTTTTCTCTTTCTTTCTTTCTTCCTTTCTTTCTTTCTTGCTGGCATGATGGTGTTGGAGCCATGCTGGGTGAGAGTGATTGAGCGTAATATTAATTTGATTGAGCGTGAGAGTGATTTGATTGAGCGTGAGAGTGGTTTGGACGGGAGTGAATGCTTTGGGTATAAGAAGAGGAACCAACACGCAGAAGCAGAAGAAGTAGAAGAACAATAAGTAGAAGAAGAATTCTTCTTCTGGAAGAAAGGTGGGTTCTATTTAGTAGAGAGAAAATGGAAGAGCAGAATGATGGTCGCATTCCTGGTAGACCTATCACCCAAAGAGAAATTCAAGAACGTGAAAGTCATGTTTCTCGACTGGTATTTACTGGAAAGGTAATTTTTGCAAAACTTTATTTATTATATATTAATTTTTATTGCTACATTAAATGAGTTTATTTAACTTAATAAAATTGTATTTCTAGTTGTATGATTATCCGCTGGAAGCACGTTTACGGGAACATGGTCTTACGTCACGTAAAAAATGACGTCGATGCCGGCAAATGGGAGCTAATCCCCGAACAAAAAGACTTGGTTGAGTCTTTTGGTTTCAATTATGTAAAAGACTTGGTTGAGTCTTTTGGTTTCAATTATGTAGATCAAATAGAGTTCATGCAACATGACAAGGACTTGCTGTTCAGTTTGGCAGAGCGTTGGTGGCCCCAACATAACAGGAACTTGCTGTTCAGTTCAGATTCAGATCTACCTCTAAATCGGATTGATCCTCCAAATCTCAGACCAAATAGAGAAAGATCCTACGCTCGATGGGTTAGAAAAGGTCGTGGTAGTTCTAGTAGATGATTATGTTGTGGGAGTTCTAATATAACAATTTGAAAAATAATCTTGAATGGTACAATAAAATATTACACAATGTCCATTTTATTATATTTTACAAACTGCAACGTAAATATCTCATGATCGACTTGATGGCTGATTAGTACATTTTCTTCTGTTGTGACCAAGTCCATTGCAGTTACTGCAACGTAAATCTCTTGTAGGTTCATCCTTCGACTTGATGCGGTTCTTCTTTGGCCGTCCAACTTTGCGTCTTACATCTGGTACTTCAATTTATCCTCTAACCAAAGCACTTTGAAGATCGTAGGGCAGTAGAATTGGTTCCAGATGCGGCTCGTATACACTCTTCAACTTGTTAGTAGAAAATATATTGCAATAATAATTTGTGATACTAGAATTGCAAGACTTACATGCATAACAAGCATGAACACATAGTATGTACGTATGATATCACCGTAAACATGAACAATAGCCTTTATCTAAGTGTACTACATACGTTCTATTTGTTGCACGATCTAATATTTCAAACGTATAACCCTCAATATGCAACACATGCAGTTGGTGTTTTTCTCTATTTATCCGAGCAATTGTTTTTAACATTCTCGGACAATACTCTGTTTCAAGATTTTGAGCAAATTGTATATTCTTCTCTTGAAGAGATATAATCTTAGCTCTAATGCCGACAAGTAGTATTGTTATCGGTTTATCGCGTAAATTCTTAACCCAGTTATTGAAACATTCTGCAAAATTAGAAGTGTTAATATCTAATCTAGGACAAGGAGAATATGCGGCATACAATGTGAAAAATTATGTGTTTCATCATTTACTCTAACAAGCTAATTAAACATGTCCATGTTTTCGGCTTTAATTATTTCAAACCATGAATCAGTGTCTGGTTTGTTGTATGATCTTGCAAGAGAGTCAAGCATTTGATGAAACTTTTTAATCTTGGTAACCGATTTTAAATTCTGTTTAAAATGCTGAATACAAAAGAAATTACTTGATTCTGGAAAAGTTAAATGCACCGCATGAAGCAACCCCTTTTGTTTATCTGATATAAATAAAATTCTACTCCATTCATTAAAAAATCTTTCAAAAGATGTTCTCAAACTAGTTAAAAACCATGTCTAGGATTCTGTGTTCTCACCTTCCACAACAGCGTAAGCAATTGGATAAAGTTTATAGCTCGGATCATGAGCACAAACAATAAATAAGATACTTTGGTATTTAGATGACAAAAAGGTAGCATCAGTAATAATAATTGGTAAACAACTACTCAAAAAATCGTCAATACATGCTTTGAAACAAATAAAAATTCTTTGAAAGCTATTGTTTTCAGTAGTCTTTAAAAAGCAACTGCTACCTGGATTTGACTCGATAATTCTAAAACCATACTCTTCAAAACCTACATATGCATCAAAGTAGCTACCATTTATTTCAGCTAATGCCATCTCTCGGGCTCTCCAAGCTTTGGAATAGAAAATATTTATCCGATGTTCACTGTGTATATTCATAACAACTTGTGATGGACTGTAGGACTGATTATCCCTAATTATATCAACTATCTTTTTTTTTGATCCATGAACTAGTTGCCAATGGATGAGAACCTATTGTGAGCCCAGCAAAAAAGGAATGTCGGTTTTCTAATGTAGCAATCTGAAAAATATTACCTCTACGAATAGGTCTTGCATATACTCTCTAATTGCAAGTTGGTTGATTACAGGTATATATAATTCCCTTCGCATTGTTCACGACACTAGCTGAACACGTAAAATTGTGTTCAATTGTTAGGTCACTGATAAAAGTTCTAAATGCAGAATGACTATCGAAATATTGTCCGACAAATAATTCATTTGTGGTACCATTATTGACATTATCTTCAAGATCATCATCCGGATTTTTAACTAAATCATCACTATCCACAATACTTTGAAAATCATCAAAATCATCGTTACTATCTAAAACTAATGTATCTTCTTCATGAGATGAAATAGAAACTTGTCTAGAAGAACTCGGACCCGCTTCGTAATTAAAAACGCATTAAGTACTTATATAGTCAAGTCTTTGTGGTACTTGCGTTACAAAAATACTTATAAATGGCGATTGCAAATTAATTTCAAGAACAAAACTCCAAGCTTGTTCACAATCTAATAAAAAATAATGTGTCTCATAAACGTGTCTTAATATAAATTCATACTGAATAGAAAAACTTTCAAGAATCAAATTGTGTAAGCTATCTAATGTAATACTACGATTAGTTATAAGAATTTGGGTAAAACTTCCTTCATATGATAAACCATTTACTGCACCTCTATGCGAGCACCACAATCTTAAACTTTGATCCATTGCAAAACGGAGTGTGTTGAATACAGCAGAAACTTGAGAGAGTTAATTTTTGAATAAAAACTTGCTCAAACTTTGGAGTGGGAGCTTCTGGTTGAGAGAATAACAATAGTTAGAAAGTCTGTTTTGGTGTGAGTGAGAGCTATACCATCCTCTATTTAAATGAAACTATCCAACGGTCGAAAAAAACGAATGTTGCAATCCGAACATTATAATCCGAACGTTAAACAATTTATTTTTAAATGACCGGCACCAGTGTGACTGGCGCCAAAAGAATAAAACTACACAGCACCCTCGACCCCCCCACCCCCCCACCCACCCCCACCCCATCAAAAGAAAGAAAGAAGCAAACCAACAAAACCCCCTCCCCCCAGCACCAGTGTTCCCGTAAACGTGCTTCCAGCGAATAATCATACAACTAGAAATACAATTTTATTAAGTTAAATAAACTCATTTAATGTAGCAATAAAAATTAATATATAATAAATAAAATTTTGTAAACAAAAATTATCTTTCCAGTAAATACCAGTCGAGAAACATGACTTTCACGTTCTTGAATTTCTCTTTGGGTGATAGGTCCACCAGAAATGCGACCATCATTCTCCTCTTCCATTTTCTCTCTACTAAATAGAACCCACCTCTCTTCCAGAAGAACTCTTCTTCTTCTACTTATTGTTCTTCTACTTCTTCTTTTGCTTCTACGTGCTGCTTCTGCGTGTTGGTTCCTCTTCTTATACCCAAAGCATTCACTCCCGTCCAAATCACTCTCATGCTCAATCAAATCAATCTTACGCTCAATCACTCTCACCCAGCATGGTTCCAACATCATCATGCCGGCAAGAAAGAAAGAAAGGAAGAAAGAAAAAAAAAAGAAACAAACAAACAAACAAAGAGAAATAAACAAAGAAAAGAAAGAAAGAAAAGACATCACAACAGGTTTCCCCCCCCCCCCCCCCCCCCCCCCCCCAAAAAAAAATCTGGTGCCAGTGTGACTGGC
Source organism: Iris pallida (assembly GCA_029216955.1). NCBI lineage: Eukaryota > Viridiplantae > Streptophyta > Magnoliopsida > Asparagales > Iridaceae > Iris > Iris pallida. The sequence continues at coordinate 6,640,960 of JANAVB010031018.1, read as the reverse complement.
GCCAAGCTATTATTATTATTATTATTACTTTTTAGACGCCAATCACACTGGCGCAAACTATAAAAAAAATTAATGAATCCGGCGCCAGTCACACTGGCGCCAAGTAATAAAAAAAAATCGACGCCAGTGTGACTGGCGCCCACCTATTTTTAACTTTTTTTGGTGCCAGTTACACTGGCGCCAGATCACTACATCTACAATTTTCTCAAAACTTTCCTCTTTCACGCAAATACTTGAATCTTCTTCCCTGTAGGTGAAATTTTCTTCTTTTTTGGCGCTTCTGTAATTTTCTCAAAACTTTCCTCTTTCACGCAAATACTTGAATCTTCTTCCCTGTAGGTGAAATTCTCTGAAAAATATACTAGTATATGTCAAAATTAGCATTATTCCCATATTGTTTCATACAATATTTGTATCTGTACAACATGGTACTAAAAACTTACCCTCCTAAATCTCGATAGTAACCACGTATAAACACCTGTCATCTATTTGCTATCTTTCTGAAGTGAATACCAATCTGATACATAAATTCAATCCCCTGGTCTTTCACAGGGGCAGATCCACGTTGGGCCGGGCAGGAGCCAACGCTCCAAATCATGGGAAAAAATTACACTACGCTTCAACTGAAATCATGGGAAAAAAAAAAATATTACAAAGCTTCCCTCCAGGTGAAAGTTTGGGGAAGAAGCTAAAAGTCCAATTAAAACTGGTTTCCCTCCGTAAAGCCCGGCCCAACTACAATAGGAGAAGACAAGCAGAAGATTAAATTACAAAGCTTCACTCACCAGAGGATCCTAACAGTAGCAGAGGAAGTACTTTACCATAGCAATATGGAAAAAGTTCATCACTACATCACCATTTTGGTACTTTGATGAACCATAGGAGAAGACTAGCCCTTGCTCCCTACTATGAAGCTGTGATTGCGCAGCTACAAACTGCACCAAAGTTTGTCACTGGACCAGCTCCTGGACCCTACTATGCTGGAACAGTGCGACCATCTCCGTCCTTGTCACCTTGACATTCTAATACTTGGACATGGCTAGTGGGCAAATTTCTTCGGCCATCGACTCATTGAACTTACTACAATGTATGTTTGATGTTTTTTTTGGGTATAAATGGAGAAATTAACCATCAATTAATACAACAAAATAACGAATGAGATAAAAACTAATTTTGTTATTGTTAACACAAGGAAGTGAAACTGTGTAACTATCTTAGATCAGACTCGAGTGGATAAGCCTTCAAGAGCACATCTCCGCCGCAGGCAAGAGCCTGTCTGCAGCGACTAGTGAATGTGTGAATTCCAGAGACTTTTGTTCCAAATTTTACCAAGGTTTGTTTCTCATCTCTTTGACTTTTGAGGCACATAATGCTTGTTGGTGATATAATAAGTAGAGTATTCTAGCTCCATCTGAAAGGAGTTTTTTTTAAGTTCTTATTTGTATTGTAATTTTCAGTATTAACCGACCTTTTTTGTTATTTATCTTTTATCTTTAAGTTTTTTTAAGGTGATGTAAATTCGCTCCAGCTGGAACTGCGTCCACCCCTGGTCTCCCATATTCAAAATCAGAACCAACCCGGGTCCAAAAACTTGTCATGTTGTCAAATCTGAAGTCCACCAATGAACCATAGCATTCATATATGAGCAAGGTTTTCAAATCGTGTATTGGTATCGCGTATCATATATATATATATATATATATATATATATATATATATATATGGGTCCGGACCGGGAGCCCCGCGGAAGCCCTGTCCGCCCCTCGACGTTGGATCGAGAGCCCCCCCGCCCCATCCGATGGTGCAGGGGGGGGGGGGGGGGGGGGGGGCTTATGATACACGATACGATACATCAAATTTGAAAATCAATACAGGTTCCAATCAAAACATTAAAGTTTAAGTACACTACTAGTCATTGTCATTTGAAATGCTTTACCAAAAAAACTAAACATTTCAAAAAGATGTCCATCAAAATTCTAGCATCCACGTCACTAAATAGTAGTGTTAAGTGTCTCAAGATCAATAGAAAGATTGTGAATGATCTTTCGATTGCCTTTTAAAGCTTCTTTCTTTTCTTTTTGTAATTTTAATTGCAGAATTTAAGGGTGGACGTATGTATCGGACGATACGCGATAAATATACGATACGTCACGATACGTACGATACACTAATTGTATCGTACGATACATGCCAAATTTGATACGGCTGTCCGATACGTATCAAAATCCCTGAAATATGATATGCATTATCGCGTATCATACGACAATGACAACCCTGGATAAGAGCATTTCCACTTGACTCGTGATGGGAATAGAAACCTCTCCAACTGCATTTGAGCGAGTGTAAGAAAAAAAAAAAACTTGACCAATTTTGAAGTATTTCAGGTCTCAGCTCATAGCAACAATAGAGGTACAGTTCATCCCTTGCACAAATCATCTCGAAATGAGACGAACCTGTACAAAAAATAGCGAGACGGGGTGCCAAAAGAATGGTTCTAGACTGAATTTGACTAGTTTGACCCACTCTTCGCCAATACCAAACAAAAAGTCACTCTCTCACGAAATGCTTTCCAACCAGTAGCTTATATAGAATAGAATCTCCTAAGCATATATATATGATAACAAACATCAAATTAAATTACTTTGAGAGCAACTGCTCATAACAATTTTAATAACAAACGGATGGATTCTCTTTTGGGCGAATATCCCTACTTATGCACCAAAATGCCCAAAAAAATAGGAAGCAAATAAACAAAAACATTACCTACTCCTCGATGATATATTTTTTCTTTTGACGAGCTCTAGATCTGACTCCTCAACTTAACCCTCCTCGTCTCCTCCTCCTCCTCCTTCGAAGCGTCGCCGCAGTCCATCCCGCAGCCGCACTGCGGGCACTCGTCGAAGTTCTCGACGGGGAAGTCGGCGGAGGCGATGCCGACGGAGAACTCGAGCTGGTCGCCGTTGCGGTCGACCTCGACGATGTTGACCCAGACGAAGAGGATCTTGACGCTGACACCCTTCAGGTCGCGGAGCCTCCCGTCGGAGATCCGGCCCGTCACGGTGGGCTGGTAGCGGATCTGGTACGAGCCCTGGAGCGAGAAGCTGCAGGTGGAGTTGAACCGGACGGCGAACTCTCCGGTGTCGGCGTCGAGGTCGTAGCCGACGGCGCCCTTCGGGAGGAGGCCGACGGGGAGGTTGTAGGACTTCAGGACCTCGTAGGGGGACGGGGGTGAGGTCACCGCGGAGGAGCGGACGACGCAGAGGAGGGAGAGGAAGAGGACGATGGCGGTGACCGGATTCATTGTTTTGGGTCCTTTTTTTCCAATTTCTGGGAGACGTTTGTTTGCTGTGCTTTTAGTTTTATAACGATTTGGGTGGGACTGGGACTGGACTGGAACTGGACTGGAGAAGAGTAGCACGTGGCTTCCTGGCCCATGTGGATCCAACCCGAAAGGTTGGACGTGGCTCGATTGATCAACCAATCGGATAAGTTAGGAACTTAGGAGTGAACATTATTCACTTTTGGACCGCATTTCTGTACATACAACTCTAATAGCAATGAATCTGTGTCATTTAAACACATTACAAGACACCGGAGTAATATTGAAGGCAGTTTTTGATGGAGAATTACTTGAAGTTTTTAGTTATTTTTGATTTTTTAGTTTATTTGTTATGATAAATTAAAAAAAAAAATTATCTTTTGAGTTGGCTAGGGTTGGTTAGAGATTGACTTAATTATCTTATGGATAAGAACTTAGAAATTTAGTTTATCTTATTTTGATTGTTTTGTAGCTATAAATAGTTTGTAATTTCATAAGTTACGAATTGAGAAGGAGAAATCTATTTTAAGTTTATATGGTACGATGCCACCGCTTTCGACGTTGACGTCTTCAACGTAGCTTCTCCGTTTCCGATCTCCAACGGTAATTCTAACTTATAATAATTGTTGTTCACTATTCAATTAAGTCTTCAATTAAAGTTTCTGCACCCAAAATTTCTCAAATTTCTGATTTTATATTAATAATTTGTTTTTGGGTCTTCGTCCCGTGTCAGTTTTTACTCGATATTTCGGGATGGGACAGCAACGGACTTGTGGTTAGACCTGTGGATACAGCATACGGGTATGCTCTAGCGGGTAGGCCATCGTATGGGGTTGGAGGCGGGTAGGGAGGAGGTGCTCAGTAGACTTATTGATGGAGGGGTTAGTTTATTTGCTAGTGATATTGAATGAGGCAAGATAGATGGGAGCCTTGAGCGTGATATGGATGTGGGATAAGTCCCCACAAGGTGATTTTCGACCGAGTATTGCTTATGATCAGTTTCATGAGGTGCACGAAAATATGGTCCATGCGGATGTTGTTTAGCTAAAAGGAGTTCCAAAGAAGATGCCATTGTATTTATACAATGGGAAATTTATGAAATGTTCAAAAATTGTAAAAGTTTTATGTAAAACCCACAGCAAAATAACATTTCATAGCGTGTCCAGAATTATCTATTAATATATAAAAGCGGGTTCGAATGACCTTTTTGTCCTTCCTTATAATTTTTTTTCCAAACAAACCCGAACCCTGCTATTCAAAAACAAAAAGCAAAAAAACGTTTTGTATTCTCTCTTCTTCGATAAGACGATCAGTTTCTCCTCCAAAATCTAGGGTTTCTCCAAAAATCTTCAAACGTTCCTCCAAAATCTAGGGTTTCTCCTCCAAAAAATTTCAAACGTTCCTCTCATTCGAGACATTCGCACAATGTCGTCACAATCGAAGACATTACCAAATCAAGAAGCAGATTATCAAAAAGAGAGTGACGGAGAATCATCATCATCAAATCCAAAAGGGAATGACGGAGGATCAAAGAAACGGATAACTAAAAAAGTTGCATATAAGAAGAAGAAGCCTACTATCCAAAAAGAAGGTATAACTTTAACTTATTTTCATGATTCGTTGATCATTCTCCGTGTTAAATGTCACTAAGAATGGTCTTGATCATTCTCCGTGCTAAATTACACGGAGAATGTCATTCTTCGTGAAAATTAGACATTCTCCGTGTAATTTAACACGGAGAATGACATTCTCCTTATAATTTAACAGGAAATGTCATTCTCCTTGTAAATTTAACACGAAGAATGACATTCTCCTTATAAATTTACAAGGAGAATGACATTCTCCGTGCTAAATTATACGAAGAATTTCATTCTCCCTGTGATTTAACACGGAGAATGACATTCTCCGTGTTAAAATACAGGGAGAATGTCATTCTCCCTGTTAATTTACAGGGAGAATGACATTCTCCGTTTAATTTAACACGGAGAATTACATTCTCCTTGTAAATTTAACACGGAGAATGACATTCTCCGTATAATTTAGCACGGAAAATGTCATTCTCCGTATGATTTAACACGGAGAATGACATTCTCCGTGTTAAAATACAGGGAGAATGTCATTCTCCCTGTTAATTTACAGGGAGAATGACATTCTCCGTGTAATTTAACACGGAGAATGACATTCTCCTTGTAAATTTAACACGGAGAATGACATTCTCCGTATAATTTAGCACGGAGAATATCATTCTCCTTGTGATTTAGCACGAAGAATGTCATTCTCCCTGTTAATTTACAGGGAGAATGACATTCTCCGTGTAATTTAACACGGAGAATGACATTCTCCTTGTAAATTTAACATGGAGAATGACATTCTCCTTGTAAATTTACAAGGAGAATGACATTCTCCGTATAATTTAGCACGGAGAATGTCATTCTCCGTGTGATTTAACACGGAGAATGACATTCTCCATGTTAAAATACAGGAAGAATGTCATTCTCCCTGTTAATTTACAGGGAGAATGACATTCTCCGTGTTAAATTACACGAAGAATGTCATTCTCCCTGTATTTTAACACGGAGAATGTCATTATATATATATATATATATATATATATATATATATATATATATATATATATATATATATATATATATATATTGTCACGCCCCGTTTCTCAAATTATAGTAAATTGGGCAGGCAGCAACATCTCCAGGCTACGCACCCTACAAGTACTTTCGCACCCGTATTGCGATTGTCGCCTGTAAAGAGCTAGAATGGAAAAGTACAAGTACAACTACTACATTTAATTACATCAATTATAGCTATTATACAATAATTGTTTTTCAAGAAGGAAAATATAGGAAATATATGTATCTATTGCTTGAGTGTATAGGTTTAGTCTTTATTTATGCCTAGGCTTACATTTGTCCATGAATTATATATACATGAATTTGTATCTTCCTATGGTAACAAAATGTATATATATATATATATATATATATATATATATATATATATATATATATATATATATATATATATATATATATATATACAATAAAATTCAGAATTGGTGTCATAATGTTTATGTGTATTTATATTCATACAACATAGAAATGTGTCAAGTTATATGCATATATGGTATCATGTATATATATATACATATATATATATACTACATGGGTTGTATTTGTGTATTTTTCTATATATATACGCCTATGAATATAGTAGGAGTGTTCATTCATTGTGTCCAAATATATGTTTGCTCAAGTGATTATTTGTATTGTGCCCATGACAATAAATTTTCTTGTTCCGTATCCAAATATTATATCATAATATAGGTGAATATATATATATATATATATATATATATATATATATATATATATATATATATATATATATATATATATATATATTATGCTAGCATGTTACACACATTTATGCCTATTCATGCATTTATATATAACAAGGATCATATACATATATATATATATATATATATATATATATATATATATATATATATATATATGTAAATATAAAAAAATTTATTTCGAAATATTTATTTCATGATATAAATATTCAATACTTGTGTCCATGTATGTGTGTCCACATATTGTTGTATCCATGAATGATACCCTATCAAATTTCAAAGCCTATTTCCACATTATATCCTCACAAAGGTGGATTTGTCATGAATTTAATTAAATTTCAGAATGTTATTAACTCATATTAATTCAAGAAAATTTTAGGAATTTAATTCTTGAACAAATATTCAAGAGGAAGAGAAAATTGAAGAGAACTTGCCTTGGTCTTGAGCAAAGCTTAGAATTTCTTTCCTAATTCCAAGTGAAACCTTGATTTCCTCCTATATTCCTTCCTATTCCAGAAATTTGGGATTTTAGAATCTGACCTAGGATTTTAATTTAGATAGATTGGGGAAAAGAAGAAATAATACCTAGGTTTAGGAAAGAGGAGGAGGAGAAGATGGTGGTGGTGTGGCTGACGACGGCGGCGGCCGGTGGCGTGGGCGGCGGCATCGGTGGCGGGCGGTGGCGACGTCGGTGGCGTGGGCGGCCGGTGGCCTCGGGTAACAGCCGCAGCAACAAAGAATAAGAAGAGGGAAAAGAAAATGGTAGAATGGAGAGAGAGAGAGAGAGGGGTTTAGGTGTGATATAATGGTCCCCCCCTCTCTTCATGCCAAGTGACAAGTGGCATGAAGACTTGCCACTTGCACTAGGAATTGACACATGTCTAGGTGAGGTGTCCACATGGGTTGTGCAAATTTGAAATTTGCCTAAGGATTTCTATGCAAAATTTAATGTATATATTTAAAATAAAATTATACCCATTTTAATTTATGGTTATAATTAATTGTTAAAAAAATAATTAATTAATAAATTAATATTAGAGATTTATAAGTCATGACATTACCCGAAATGCTCCCCCTCCTAGTTTAACTGGACATGCTTTACAGACACGATTAACCTTTACTACTCCATTACCCGTGAGAATGTTCAGCTTCTTAATCAAGGGTTGTGATTCAATTTCCCGTTGTGATAAAAAGTTAGCAGATATGAAAGAGTGTGTGGCTCCTGAATCAAATAAAACTAATGCGAGATATGATGAAACTAGTATAGTACATGTCACTACTTCACCCGCGATTTCGGCCTCTTCTGAATCCATCATGAAGGCTTGACCATGTTTTTTCTTCTTATTCCCCAAGTGTGGCTGCTTTGCCTTTTGAGCCTGTTGGAACTGATGTGCCTGTGGAGCCAACGGGGGCCTATGCTGGTATCCGGATGGTACAATTGCTCGGGGATTCGTCGTTGCTTGGTTCATAGGTCTGGGACCATTCCCTTGTAGCATTGGCCTTGGACCATGCTGAGGATTCTGCGGTCTGGGTTTGTTCATAGTACACTGGTAGGCCTGGTGCCCTGAAAGTCCACACTTCAAACACAGACCATTGAGTAGTCTACAGTTGTTCTTGATGTGTCCTACTTTTCCACAGAAATTGCAAGTGATTACTTCCCTTGCCTGTCCCGTTTGAGGACGCTTAGGAGGTCCTTGCCATGGATTCTTCTGGGATGAAGATCCTGTATTCCATGATCTCTTTGAACCTCCCGACCTTTGAGCCTGTCTTTCCTTCAACATCCTTTCTTGATCTCGGGCGGCTTCAGTTATCTCCGAGTAGGTCTTGCATCGATATGGTGCTACCTTGTGCTTCAGTTCAGGATTCAGTCCTTCTTGGAAGAGGCCCACTTTCGCTTTCTCAGTTGTCACCATATAAGATGCGAACTTACTCAATCTGGTGAATTCTGCGGCATATCCATCCACAGTTAAATGTCCTTGCTTCAGTTGGATGAACCTTCGCTCTAGCTCCAGTCTTGCTGATCTTGGAAAGAATCGTTCTTCAAATTTTCTTTTGAATTCTTCCCAAGAAACTACCTCATTAGATTCCTCAGGATGTTCAGCGCTCCACCAGCTATCTGCAACATCTAAAAGTTGGATCCGGATGACTGCTACCATGTCTTCGGGACTGATATTTGCCGCCTTCATTAGTCCCTCTGTGGTTCTCATCCACTGCCCAGCTTCCATAGAACTTTCGGTCCCACGAAACTTGGGTGGATCCAGATCCCTATAGTCAGCCACCGACTTTTTCTTAGGTTTAGATGGAGTCCGTAGCTGTTCTATTAGTGCAGCCGTCGTAGCTTGTGCTGCATTAGCCTGCTGGCTATGACTTTCTAGAATCTGTCGTAGTAATTGACATACATCGAGGGTGTTCTGTTCAGCTTGGATGGCAGGAGTAGATGAAGAAGGATTATTTAAATTGTCCATCCCCTAAACAATTCAAAGATGGAAATTTTCAGGAACTGGTTTTGTATTCCATGATAAAGTAGCTATATCAAAATTTGATTTGAGACATACAAGATATCAAAGTATCTTGTATCTCAGAGATTCAAGAAATTCAATATCAAAGAACGCGTGTATTTCCAAAAGAGTAAGAAACAACATATTCATTTACTATTTATCAAAATGGTACAACATGCTGTTAGCTTTACTAAATATTTACATATACATACTACCCATATAGATATCCCTCCTACTCGTAGCCTCTATATACATCTGTTGTTTTACAAAATGTGGTACAACAGACAAAATATGCCCTTCTATTTACAAAACATAGGGCTACACTGCTCTTGGTCTATATAGAAGAGCTCCCAGCACACAGAAACACACGTCCACTTTGAAGAACTGTAGCTTCTGGATAGTGTTCTTCCCAGTCGTCGTATGTCCCTTCATAGCCTTCTACCTTGGGGTAAGAGTATATGTAGTTTGGATCTCGAACATATATGAAATGGATCTCCCTTACATGATATACTTCTGCCCCATCCTCTATGTCTCTTATAACAGGCCGCTGAATACCATACTTTATCTCATACACTGGCATGTTATACCAATCTGGTAACCCCCATCGTTCCCTTACCATTTGTTGATATAAATAAAGAGTGTAATCACTTCCATCCCAGAGTAAGCTTGGTAGGAACAGGTCCATAACCTACACCCATTATAATTTTCAAATAAAATTAATAATAATAAATGTATATAAAATCCCTGAAAAGACAAATAAAAATAAAATAATGTTAAATTTTTAAAGTCTACTTTTAACCAAGTGATATTGCAAAGTACCCCCCCTTTTTATATATACAACATATATACATATACATGATCACACTCTTCCTTCAGGTCCTTATATACATCTGCTGTTTTACAAAAAGAGGCTTACAGCAGACAAAAACTATATTACATATTCATATTTCTTCCCCATAACATGTATTATATCAACATTTCCTTCTTTCCGATAACAGTTGCTTCTGGGTGGAATTCCAGCCATTCCTCGAAAGTTCCATTGTAGTCACTTACACCCGGATCTCAATGTGTTTGCATTTTGATAAGCACAAAGTAATTCATCTTATTGAAAAACTTCACATTTTCATCAGCGACCTCTGATATCACGGGATATTTGAGCTCATAATGCACTCCATATACCCTTATCATCTGTTTAGGTGCAAGTCGCCATTTCCTTTTTACAAATCGGTAATATCCATCTAGACTGTGAATGCTATTCCCCAACCTAGCACAAGGCAGGAAGCGAGGCATGATCTACACCCACGAAGCTCTAAATTAGTACCCACCAACAAGTACCCCAAAATAAAATAGATAGGTCAGATAACATAAGAAATACAAAAATCTAAGTAGTGTCATTGATACTTCCTAAATGCTTCGGTATAACCTATCCTTAGAAAATTTCAAAAAATCTCTAGGGTGTAATTGAAATCAAGGTTTTTAAACTTACTTTAATTATAACTTATATAATTTCCTAATTCTTTTTAGCCTATTCACTTATCTGTGCTTTTTCATTCTGTGCGGACCTGCATGGGCCACCACTTAAAGACGTGTCACGCCCCGTTTCTCAAATTATAGTAAATTGGACAGGCAACAATATCTCCAGGCTACGCACCCTACAAGTACTTTCGCACCCGTATTGCGATTGTCGCCTGTAAAGAGCTAGAATGGAAAAGTACAAGTACAACTACTACATTTAATTACATCAATTATAGCTATTATACAATAATTGTTTTTCTAAGATACCATATATACAGTTCCATACTACAAAACAATAATTTACATATGCAAGTTACAAAACAGTGTTGATCATGATTCCTTGAATAGCCTACTCCTCGCCATTGTTCTCGTCATAAAGTGGAAGCATGTCCGCAGGCTCGTCGTCTTCTCCTAGTGAACAAATACTAGGTCGTTTAGAAACGACAAGCAAGTCCTCAATCAAAGACGATAATAAATAAAAATAAAATTTTAGAAGATTTTAGGAAATTCAAGTAAATGACTACCTTGTGAAACAAATGGAAGTATTAGAAACTTCTAATTCGACAATTTATCATACTAGACATAACTTTATGCCTCATGATTATGCACTTTTGTAGAGAACACATGTGGATCACGATCACCCTCTATTTTTCCGACAATAATCCTATTTACCCGGGACCAGGTGGTGTCTGTATTGGGTACGGCGCCTTAGATTCCGACCCCTCCACAACTTGTGGAAAAACTTGTATACATTAACTTTTTAAATTCTGTTTTATTTTCAGAATTTACTGGACTGTTCTATGTTGGTGAGCTAGGCCTCACCCCCCGACATCGTAAGGCCCTACAGATGCGGGACTACTGATCATCTTTTACTGGTGTAATTATATTGCAGGGATTTCGATGGTTGTGATCCAGTTGTTCTCTCCCACCCCATGATGCAACTATAAATATAGACAAGGTCTATTAATTCTCAAGTCTAATATTATCCTCAAACTAGGTTACCGTCCCGTATTTAAGGACAATACGCTATACGGTAAACTCTTGTTGGAGGAAGTATTTATCCAACCTATTACCATCCGTGTGTTAGAACGACACATCATATGGTAAGTCGTTGGCAAGAAACGCTCCTTAACTTATCGTACCATCTCGTGTATTAAGACAACACGCCATATGGTAATGTGCATTACCTAAAATGGCAGATAAGTTAAGGAGCATTTCTTGCCAACGACTTACCATATGATGTGTCGTTCTAACACACGGATGGTAATAGGTTGGATAAATACTTCCTCCAACAAGAGTTTACCGTATAGCGTATTGTCCTTAAATACGGGACGGTAACCTAGTTTGAGGATAATATTAGACTTGAGAATTAATAGACCTTGTCTATATTTATAGTTGCATCATGGGATGGGAGAGAACAACTGGATCACAACCATCGAAATCCCTGCAATATAATTACACCAGTAAAAGCTGATCAGTAGTCCCGTATCTGTAGGGCCTTACGATGTCGGGGGGTGAGGCCTAGCTCACCAACAGAGAACAGTCCAGTAAATTCCGAAAATAAAACAGAATTTAAAAAGTTAATGTATACAAGTTTTTCCACAAGATGTGGAGGGGTCGGAATCTAAGGCGCCGTACCCAATACAGACACCACCTGGTCCAGGGTAAATGGGATTATTGTCGGGAAAATAGAGAGTGATCGTGATCCACATGTGTTCTCTACAAAAGTGCATAGTCATGAGACATAGAGTTATGTCTAGTATGATAAATTGTCGAATTAGAAGTATCTAATACTTCCATTTGTTTCACAAGGTAGTCATTTACTTGAATTTCCTAAAATCTTCTAAAATTTTGTTTTTATTTATTATCGCCTTTGATCGAGGACTTGTTTGTCGTTTCTAAACGACCTAGTATTTGTTCCCGAAATTAAAGTAGTCCGAGAAATATTGGAATCAAGGTAAAATTCCAAGATATCCAATTGGACATGATTCCAAGAATCCCTCCGATATTATGGGTCGGAGATGGATGGTTCAAATGGTCTAGAACTTGAGTCAAAATTTTCAAGAAGTCCGAATTGTCGGAAAATAGACTAACTCTGGAAATTCTCAAAAATTTCGGTAGAGTCTCCTTTGTATTTACTGACCCGGAAACATTCCAGAACATATAAATACAAGGAAATAATAAATGGGCACGCCGACCCCTTCGGTGGAGCAACCCTCAACACCGGCAACACGCAATTATAATACCGGGTACGCCGACCCCTTCGGTGGAGCAACTCTCAACATCGACAACACGCAATATATAAAGCTATGCAAAAATAAAGCTTTCTTACCTAGCAGGCAAGGGAGCGTGCAATTATTCTTGGTTTACAAGGCTTTATCAAAATACTAAGCATGTCAAGAACAATAACGAATTTTTTTAGTAATGAAGATGATTTTAGGGAACTACTATGGACTAGATATTGTATTTAACTCATTAAGAATATAGAAAAGTAATCTAAGACATGTAAAGTTAGCACGTAGCTACCATAGTAGACTGGTATACAAAATTATCAAGTTAAACCATGTTTTCAAGATCAAAAAGGTGATTTTAAGCCTAATTAAAATTCTGGACAGAATTGAACATTTGGCTAATAATAAGTAATAATCATTCTATCTCAAAGTTAGTTTAAGGCATCCCTTGGGTCTACACAAGTTTCAAGCATATAAATCTTTGTGGAAACTATACGGAGAAGCGACTCAACACAACCATTAAAAAGAATAGACTTCCCAAAATCAACTCTACGAGTTCAAAGTAAATCCATACTTACGGTACACTTTAATTGTGCTTTTAGAGTGTGTTTCAAAGGTCATTTGACTTGGAATTTCAACGTTAGGGTTACCTTATCATACCGACACCTAAATAAACTTATTTTGGCTAATTAATCATGATGAATAAGTCATTTAAGTGTAAATTAAAAACTGGACAGAAGTGAATTATTGTAAAATAATAATGAAATGGGCTTACAACTTCTTGTTTGAGGTCATTTGGGGATACTTTAGTGAAGACAACATTATTGGCTTCTAAGTTCATGAAGTTATCATATAAGCATACGTATATATATATATATATATATATATATATATATATATATATATATATATATATATATATATATATATATATATATATATATATATACATACCATTGTATAAAAGGTTAGCATCTACAAGTTTGCATTGCATGGGACAATCAAGAAGTTTCATCGTGTCATGGTTTCTATGTATATGCAATCATACATATATGTAGGTTTTATAAATTCGATTCTAAGGAAACATCAATATCTACCTCTATGCATATGCATATATATAAATACATCTAATTACAACAAGGTGTAAGCACATTACATTGCATTTTGGTTGATATTACCAATAATTTTAAAAATTCAGAATATATATATCATGAAAAAAATACAAGAATACTAGATAATTTAACATAGGACAAATTCAAAGGAATAGGGAGAGAGGGCTTGCCTTGGCTTGAGTATGTCCTCCCTAGAAGAATTCCTTTAAAACCCAAATTAGAAACCTAGGGCACAAATTGAAATTGGGTTAAAAATTTAGAACCCTAGAAATATTTTTGGAAGGAAATTGGGAAGAGGAGTGAAGAAGGATGAAGAGGAAGGGGGAGAAGGAAAGAAGATGATGATGGAGGGGGGCTGGCTGACCGGCCGGCCGGCAATGGCCGGCGCCGGCGCCGGCACCGGCGGCAGCAGTTAGCGGCAGCCGCAATAGCAGTTAGCGGCAGCAGCAGCAGTTAGCGGCAGTTGCAGCAGCAGTAACAGCTGCAAGAGCAGGTATATATATATGTATAATAGACTTATAATTCTGCCACTTGGTTGAATGATATTTGCCGCCTTTATTACTTTGTGCTTATCAAAATGCAAACACATGGAGATCCGGGTGTAAGTGACTACAATAGAACTTTCGAGGAATGGCTGGAATTTCACCCAGAAGCAACTGTTATCGGAAAGAAGGAAATGTTGATATGATACATGTTATGGGGAAGAAATATGAATATGTAATATAGTTTTTGTCTGCTGTAAGCCTCTTTTTGTAAAACAGCAGATGTCACTACAAAAAATTTTGCTTATAGTGACGGAAGTTAGTGACGAAATGAATATTCAGTCACTAGTAAAAAAACTAATTGTGTCGAATTAAGGAAAACGTTAGTAATACTATTTCTGACGGAATAAATACTTAATGGTGATAGACTATTCAGTCACTAAACTTTATTTAATCATTAAATGAGAAAATAGTTTAAATATATTTCATGAAAAATATTAATGACTTCTAAATCAGTCACTAATAAAAAATAGATTAATATTAAATAATAAATTTAAGAAGAAAAAAATAATATAATAATTTTAAAGATTTGTGGGACCGGGTTAGTAGGATTGAAAAATTGGATGCCACTTTTTTTTTCTCCCGTGTCATCACTTTTTCCTTTCTAGGATATTTGGTCATAAAGGATTTATGATCCTCCCTACCTCTGAATATTTACTCCTTTAAAATTCCACTTCCTCTTCTCCTCCTTCTCTCATCCTTCTCTAGGTCATGAGAATTTTCTTCTCTATGTAATTCTCTCGTCTCCTCCGTTATTTACTCATCTCCTCCTTCTCTAATAATTTTTTGTTTTATTTTAAAGGTGCTCATCTAGGGAGGTTAGTGGGGTTCAATTCTCTTCTACCATGTCTCGTCCGGGGAGGAGATCACATCAGCTCCAGGGAGGAGATCTCACCGTGTCAAGTAATTTAGAACCCTAACCATTATTTTTTCCCTATTTATGTTATTTTTATATTCTTTAATTTGTTTGTATATAGAGGAATGCGACCATATTTTTAGTTTTTTTAAATGAACTTGTGATTTATATGTAGGTTTTATTCTTATGTTTTTATGGCAAGGCTAAGAAGCATGGAGAGACACATGTTCCAATATGTTTTTTTAGATACAACATACTCGAAAGGATACAAAAATATCATGGGTATTTGAATCTGCTAAGATGAAGTTTGTAAGAAATACACTTTTACGTAATAATCTTTGTTTTGTAAATATTGTGAAAAATAATAACTTTGGTTTTACATATAAATTTTATATTTTCAGG
>JANAVB010031018.1:6430109-6620109 GCA_029216955.1 Iris pallida | reverse complement strand
GCACAACTTTATGCAGTCAAAGCTGATATGGAGAGCTCGGCACATGAACTAGAGGAAATCAAAAGACAGAATTCTGATCTGCTTGTACAAGAAGCCCATCAACGTGTAATCAGAAGCACAATGGAGGGTTCAGTGAAGCAATTGGAGGATTTGAGATCACAGAACCTTGAACTTTTCGATGATAATGCAATGCTCAGTGACAGAGTTAAAGAGCTAGAAGCACAAGGTAAAATCTTCTCTTTTTTAAATTTGTGATTTATAATTCTACAAGTTTTATTACAATAAAATGACATTCTCCGTTCAATTTAACACGGAGAATGTCATTCTCCGTGTTATTTAATACAGAGAATGATATTCTTCGTGTTAAATTAACATGGAGAATGGTCTTTTCTATTGTTAAATTGAGAAATCTTTACCTTTTTTTTAATTCACATCGTACCTTTCATTCTTGTTTGTTTTATAACAGTGCAAATAACAGAGCAGCTTAGAAAAGCAAATAACAGGCTTGTTCAGGAGAAAAAAGAGCTTCAAGAGAAGGTTGAATTGTTGAATAAAGCATCGATTGAAAAGGATGCGGCACAAGGTAAAATTTGCTCTTTTGTATATTTATGATTTGTCATTCTCCATGTTTTATTGCAGTTAAATGGCCATTCTCCGTTTTATGTTACAGAAGATTGTTCATTCTCCGTTTTAAGTAACACGGAGAATGACATTCTCCATTTTAAATGACACGGAGAATGACATTCTCCGTTTTAAGTAACACGGAGAATGACATTCTCCTTGTTACATGTAGTAGAATAAACAATTCTTCGTGTATAATTACACGGAGAATAACATTTTGTAGAACCCTAGAGGGGGGATGAATAGGGAAATAAAAATTAACTAGAGCAACAGAAGCAATATATGACAAATAAAAGTAAAGAGTAAGAAGATCAAACACAAGATGTATCCTGGTATCCTCGCTTGAGGCAATCCAGTCCCGGAACTCTCTCTGGCTTAAATCCACTATTTAATTAAATAGTACACACGAGTTTGGATTCGAAGAACTCGCCAACTTCAACACGAGTTTGGATCCGAAGACTCGCCAACTTCAACACACGAGTTTTCTTACGAAGGCTCGCCAACTTCAAATAAATGAGAAGAGAACTTGTTGATCTTCTAACACGTGAAGATCAAAAATTACAACTCTTAAATACTCTATCACTTTGGGAGAGGATGACAATTTAAAAGTTTGGTAGAGTATTAATGGTGGAGCTCTTGGTTGCTTGGAAAATTTATGGCAAGAGTTGGTGAAAGCCTCAAGAGAGAGAAGGCTTTCATTTATAGAGAAACCAAGAGTTGGTGGCAAATAATGTTCTGGATACAGCTAGACCGGCATACCGTCGGTATGCAGCAGCATACCGTCGGTATACCGGTCAAATAGTAACGGTCATATAAATATCCGTTGAGAGCATTAAATACGGCCATTAATGCTAGTCAGAGCAATTCAAAAATCAAATATTTGTAACCCGATATACCGTCGATATGTCGCTGCATACCGCCGGTATACCGACGTTTTATCACAGTACGTTTTCAGGCAAACAAAATGGTATACCGCTGGTATGGCGGAGCATACCATCGGTATGCCGACGTTTAGTCACAGAACGTTTTGTGGTCCACAAAATGGTATACCGCCGGTATGTCGGAGCATACCGTCGGTATGCCGACATTTTATCACAGTAAGTTTGTGAACGATAAAAACGGTGTACCGCCGGTATGCCGGAGCATACCGTCGGTATGCCGGAGCATACCGTCGGTATGCCGGAGCATACCGCCAGTATGCCGATAATTTATCATAGAAACTTTGTGGACAATGAAAACGGTATACCGCCGGTATGCCGGAGCATACCGCCGGTATGCCGCTCTGTAAGATATTGATTTTTGACTTAGGCTTTTAGTTTGTCATCCAACCTTAAGTGTTTACAGATATACCTAGACCTTGTACTGACTCGAAAACTTTAAGCAGTATAGGAAGCCGTCTATGCAAGGAGCGTCGGTATCTGCTTCAGTCTTCAATGCAATGGATGGTAGCACTTGAAAGGATAGTCTTTATGTAGTAGAGCTTCTGAGAAGATATGAATCTGAAGATAGAGAAAACTAAACTACGAAGATGCTGTTAATATATCAAAATAAAATGTGCCAACAATCTCCTCCATTTTGATAATTGACAAAATAGAGAGATAGCATCTTCATGGAGTAACTCTCCCGTAGGTAGACAACTCCCCCTCAATACGTTTTCTCCTCCTTTGTCACTTAGTCAAAGATGGGAAAAAAATGATGATAATAAAAAGTAGTCATAAATGTGGAGCACAGTATCATAGATAAAAGCATGTATTTAGATAAAGGTTTAAACAGTGATACATGCAGGACACCCATACTACATAAGACATATTAAAAAGACTCTCTCCTACGAGAGTTAAGCAACATAAGAAAGACAAATATCAAGTCTCCGTAGGACTACAAAGTACTAGAACCAACCAAACATAGGTCCCCGAAGGACCGCAAAAGACATAATAAAAATAACCACAAGAAACTAAGACACTCATTTATTCGACACTATCACCAAAAGGAAGCCACCCCTACTCGTCAGCCGAATCATCTCCACCCTCCTGAGCCTGGCGAAAAACGCTAAAGGGATCAATACCGTCTGGGTACATAAAACCGTAGGCATTGGGATCAGAGAAACGTGGGGCCTGGTACATAGGATCCTGAAGATTCGGATCCAGAAAAGCGTCCCGGTCCTGAAGAGTGCGCTGAATAAAATAGGCCTGGTCATGGAAGCGGGACTGAATCAGAGTGCCAAGGCCACGAGTATGGGCGCGCAGTTGCTCCTCTGCCTGAGCCATACTCATGTCGAAATGTTGCTGTGTCAGCGGCATGTAGCGGCCCGAGGCAGGAGGACTAACGGCAGGTGCAGCAGGAACAGAAGCCGGCGGCTCTTGGGAGGAAGAGGCGCGGGATGTGGAGGCACCACCGATAGAACGAGAAACAGCGAGGTAGGATGGGACGCCGTCCGAAGAGCAAAGGGAGAGGTCGACTTGCTTGGCTTCCAGAATGAGAGTGATGAAGGAGCCGTAATAAAGATTCTGCTTTCCCGCTGGCATGACGCCTTTGAAGACATGAAGGAGAGTCTTAGGGAAGGACCAAGACTTCCTCGCATAGAGGTAGTACATGCACACCAGGGCGTCACCGGTAATGGCATCATAGTTGCCGCCCTTCGGATAGAGTGTGTGGCACACGATCCGATGGAGCTCCTAATAGAACCGCTCCAGCTGTACGGAAAGGGCCAGGATAGCAGGAGGGTTGGGGCCCTTGCAAATGATGTGGCAGAACTCGTCGAAGGGGGTCTCCGCTGTTTGCCATTAAAATTGTTTAGATTGAAATCTTAATACAAACAGAACAGTGTTACAATGTAGGACTTAGATGTAGTCCTAGGAGTACACTTTTGTTTAAGCTGGGTCCTTAGTGCCAATGGAGCGAGTGGTAATGCGTTGACTCCGTTGACCGGCTGACGACGGTTATCGGTTCTCTGAAGGTGTTGATTGCTCTGGGTGCTGGAGCTTGCTGAGAGGAGGAAGACGTTGAGTGTCTAGAACTGCCACTCCGGTGATTCTCTGTTGTGGATTCTCTGTGAGTCTTATGTTCTGAGTCTCCGTCTGTGTGTGAAGGAGATGACCCTTCTATTTATAGTTTTGCAGGCTGGCTGCTCATGCGCGCATGTAGGATGCGCCGGTGTGGGAACGCCACGTGGAGGTTGCTGATGGAGGCGCATGGATGCTGCGCCCTGATCGAGGGGGAGAACTCTTCATACTGCTGTTGTGAGCCGGCACGTAGCAGAGAGAAGATCTTTCCGTTGCTGAAATCTTGGATGAGTTGAGTCAAAAGACACGTGTCGTCGACTCATGGTTCGAAGATCTCGGATTTGGTGGAGAGGAGTGATCTGGTGAGCTGCGCCTTGGATTGGGCGCAGGAGGAGGCTGCGGCTCATAACCTTTAGGAGTTACAAACTATTTGGGGCGCATGGCTTTTGAGGCGCATGCAAGCGACTTTCCTTCTGTCTTTCGGGATCAGAGATCAGTCTGGGGCGCATGGCTTTTGAGGCGCATGTAAAACTTCAACCGGAGACTCTTCTTCTGTCTTTAGGGATCAGTGAAGGGTCTGAGGCGCATGGCTTTTGAGGCGCATGCTGGTTTGGACGCATGGCCGTAGAGGCGCATGCGGGTGTGGACGCATGGTCATAGAGGCGCATGCGGGTGGCCACGTGGCAGTAGCTGTCGGAAGTCATGATGATGCTGACGTTGCCGACGCTTCGTTTTCTGAATAAAGCTGTCAACTGTTCAGACTTTGGGAGGCGTGCTGCCAACTCTGTCAGTTCAGCATTTAATGTTGGTGATGTTCGATGGACAGCTGAGTGGGCGCGTCGGTTGGCGTTCCACTCGGTATGGAGATGTGTGGGGGCGCACCCTCTATAATGCGCCGAGTACTGTAGGGCGCGTCTGTGTGATGCGCCTAATGCCGAAGGGCGCGTCCGTGTGATGCGCTGTCTGGCTAGCGCATCGGACATGTCTTTTAATGATGCGGCTGTCTCGCTCTTCGAGTGCTATAAATAGCCGTTTGGCTGAATTCGAGGCGTCCGGTTCATCCATTTAATGTAAATTTATTGCACGGAATTCGGAGGGCCATCCACTTGGCGCGTGGGTTTGATCTGCCCGGCCTATAAATAGTGGCATGGAGAGAAGATTTGCTTCTCATTCCCTCACGTACTTCCAATATGAACTTGAACATACGGGTGCTTTCTGCTGACGAAGTGCTCCCGAGGGTGAAGATGAGACGCTGCGTTGTCTTTGATGCACTTGAAGGTGACTGTTACATCCAAAAGACGGAGTCGAGGGCTTCCGAGGCAGGCGGAAGGTGCCTGTTGCATCCAAAGATAGGGATGCTCGGGCCTCGTCTCCGTTGTTCGGGAAGAGCCGTAGATCGGAATGGCGGTGCTAGGCTTTCTCTTCCTTCAAAGTGGGTGTCGCCCACTTTGGTTGTGTTGAGAGCTTCCTTGTGCCATAATTTCGATCACGGTCTTCCTTGGGCTTTGGAGGCTCTTTCGAAGCCTCCTCTGGCCACAGCTTTGCCGTGCTCCTCTCTTCCTTGGTTCCAGCCAGAGGGTTAAATGCTTTGTGGAAGCACTTATCCGGTGATCCTGGCTGGAAGAGCAGCGCATAACTGGGCTCTGCTCGGCCAGGTGAGCCTGGCTGGAAGAATTTGGCTGAAGGGATGCACATAACTGAGCTGCTGGAGAGATGATGGGATGCGCCTGGATGGAGGCGCATGATATCTGCTGCGCCTTGCTGGTGGCGCATAGTGATGCTGCGCCTATCTGGAGATGCATTGTGGCCGCTGCCCTTATCTGAAGGCGCATGATGGCCGCTGGCTGTAGTCTTAGGCTCTTTCCTTTGTAGAAATTCTCCTTTGTACAGCCTTTTCTAGACATGTAATAGACTTTTATATATAAATAAAAAGTCCTTCTTCAACTGTCTATAGTTATTGACTTTGCTGTGAAGTTCTTCGTCTGAGTTCTGACGCATGTAGTGTCTGGCGCATGGGCTTTCTGGCTGTGAAATTCTATGCTTCTACAAGACCCCCTTCAAAGTTTTCAAAACTTTTGAATAAGTTTTGGAATACTTTGAATAAGAAGCATGGAGGTCAGGGCGCATGATTTCTGGGCGCATGCTTGTTCGGGCGCATGCTCTTCTCAGTTGATGATGATGATGCCTCGGTAACCGAAAAGATTAATGATGATCTTTTGGTTTTATTTGCTGCTATCCTTGCAGAACCCGAGGCGACGGCTGAGATCGAGGCTTCCCATCGAGCCGAGGTGAGCAGTTGGGAGCGTGAAGTGACTGGGACTGAGGCTGCGGCGGAGCAGCTGTCTCAATCTATGAAGAAGACGACGGAGAAGCGGGCTGCGGTGGATGCTAACATCGCAGAGGTTGATGCTCAGATGCGCCGTCTTGAAGACCAGCGGGCCCAACTTCAACTAGAGGCTGAGCGTGTCCTTGCTGAACACGTAGCATTCAAGCAGGAGGAAACGACTCTTACTCAGCGGACCCTTGCTTTGGCTCAGCAGCGACGACAGCTTGATGAGAAGTATGAGAGTAAAACTTCTGCTGAGGCTGTCGGATTAATGCGTCAAGAAGCCGAGCTGCGAGTCCAGGCGACTGTGGAAACTCGCACTGCCGACCTGAGACGTCGAGTCAGAGAGCTTTCGTCCCACCCTGGAGAGGATCGGGGACTGTAGCTTCTCTTCTTTTTATGTGTTTTTGCAACTCTTGCTGGGGAAATAGCGTATTTCTGTACTCCCTTCTTTTTTTTTTTTTGAAAAATAAAGAAATACACTATCTCTTTGATGTGTTCATTTTTGATTTCATGAACTTGATGATTTATGTGGACCTATTATCTTTTGCGCACCTTGGTTTTTAGGTACAGATAATAAGTATAAAGGAACCAACATGTTTGCTCAGAGGTAATGTGGACATGGCAATCATTAGGTTCAAATGATAGAATCTTCCTACTCAGAGGTGTTTATGGACATGGTAGGAATGATCCTGGGGGATACGCTGAACAACTCAGAGGTAATGTAGACGTGGAAGTTCTACGATCAATGTACGACAACACAGGAGTTGTTTGTACGGGATGTTTACTCAGAGGTAATGTGGACGTGGTAAATATGAAGGATAGCGTAAGCTCACGAAGTGTAAGGTTCCGCTTTGTAGGATGTAGAGAGACAACTCAGAGGTAATGTGGACGTGGTTATCTTTCTACGGATGGATGCCACGGAACAGCTGGGTTCCGGAAGCGATTGATTTTGTGAAAAGAGGTTGTTTGGGGAAATACATGTCTTGGAGGATGTCAAGAGTAGTACTTCTTTAGGAACTTGCCGTTAATGGGCATCATGAACAAGTCCCCATTGGGTTTGGCGAGGCGGTAAGCACCGTTTGAGTATACCGTCTCAATGATGAAGGGTCCTTCCCATTTGGGTTCGAACTTCCCTGGTGTCTTGTGAGTTAACACCATTGGCCTTCTGACTGCTAAAACCAGGTCGCCAACTTGGAAAGTTCTTTGCTTGACCTTCTTGTTGAAAGCCTGTGATATACGGGCTTGGTAAAGTTCGATGCGTTGTTGAGCTAGGAGACGCTTTTCGTCAAGTGCCTCCAATTCCCGCAGACGACGACGTTGATTGTCTTCTTCTGTGAGATCGTTTGTGATTGCCACGCGGAGCGAAGGTATCTGTATCTCGAGAGGCAGTACTGCTTCGCTCCCGTAGACCAGGGAGAATGGAGTGTTGCCTGTTGGGGTCCGTACCGTTGTGCGGTAGGCCCAAAGGCATTCGCCAAGCTTTTCGTCCCAGTCGCATTTGTTGGATGACACGACCTTTTTGAGTAGCCTGACGATAGTTTTGTTGAATGCCTCGGCCAATCCGTTTGCTGCCGGATTGTAGGCGGTTGAGGCCACGTTTTGAATGCGATTCTTGTCACAGAACCTGCTGAA
Source organism: Iris pallida (assembly GCA_029216955.1). Taxonomy (NCBI): domain Eukaryota; kingdom Viridiplantae; phylum Streptophyta; class Magnoliopsida; order Asparagales; family Iridaceae; genus Iris; species Iris pallida. The sequence goes on along the minus strand of JANAVB010031018.1, from coordinate 6,612,528 downwards.
AATGTGGTTGATAAACTGAGGACCATTGTCATGGATGATTCGCCGGGGTACCCCGAAACGGTAAATGACATGGTGTTTAATAAAGCTGACCACCCTGGAACTTTTTACTTCTGCTAGTGGGACTGCTTCCGCCCATTTGGAGAAGTAATCGGTGATGGCCAGGATGAAGCGGTGTCCTCTCGATGAAGGAGGGGTGATTGGCCCTACAATGTCCATGCCCCAGGCTTCGAATGGCCAGGAGGCGACTGTAGGATGTAGAGGTTCAGATGGTGTATGTATGAAGTCTGCATGAAGTTGGCATGCATGGCACTTCTTAGCATATTCCACTGCGTCGGCAACCATGGTTGGCCAGTAGTAGCCCATACGTCGCAGTCGATCTTGCAACTTAGGCCCTGGTTGGTGAGCGCCGCAAGTTCCGTCATGAGCTTCTCGAAGAGCTTCGGCTGCTTCTTCGTTAGACAGGCATCGAAGGAGAAGCCCGTCGAAGGAGCGTCAGTACAGCGTTTTAGTGGCTGTATCGTAGTAGAATCGAAGAGAGCGCCTCCTGACTGAGACGGCTTCCTTCGGGTCCTCTGGAAGGATTCCGTAGACAGCGAAGTCGATGAACGGGAACCTCCAGTCTCGGACATTAACCCCAGTATTTGTAGGCATGGCGTGAGCCATTTGCAAACATAGGTTGTTTCTGGGACAAATCAAGTCTCGGCCAGTTACCGTGACATAGTGTTGAGTCCCAAGGGGCACGGCCAATGAGGCTGCGAGGCCAGCTAGAGCGTCAGCCTCCAAGTTTTGTAGGCGGGGTACATGTTCGATGAAGAACCCAGTGAAGGTTGAAATGATGTTCAATGCAACTTCATGGTAAGGGATCAAATCTTCATGGCGAACCTCGTATTGCCCCCGAATCTGGTTTACGACGAGTTTCGAGTCGCCGTAGGCTTCCAGATGATCCACCCCCAGCTGTTGTGCTAGCTGGAGTCCCATGACGAGTGCATTGTACTCAGCAACATTGTTGGAGCACGGCTTCGAAAGGGAGTATGCGCGCTGGATGACCAGCTGATCGGGGAAGACCAAGACTACCCCCACTCCTGCGATGATTTGGCCGTTGGGGCCCGTTCTTGAAGCGCCATCGAAGAACATCCGCCAAACGGGGCTTCCTTCAGTGACGTTTGATTCTTGGACTTCATCCGGGATATTTTCATAGAGTTTTGAAGACTCTGGGATGGGGTGTGCAGCTAAAAAGTCAGCCAGAGCCTGACCCTTGACTGCCTTCTGCGGGACAAACACCATGTTGTATGGTGTTAGTAGGATCGCCCATGTAGCCAGCCGGGAGTTTAATGACTCTGGCTTCGTCATGAGAACTCTGAGCGGATTGACTCGGGAGATGACGTGAATTGTCTGGCCCGAGACGTAATGATGAGTCTTCTGAATGGCAAACACCAAAGCCAAGCACTCCTTTTCAACGGGGTTGTACCGGTGTTCAGCCCCGATGAGTGTTCGACTGAGGTAGTAGATTGCTTGCTCGTAGCCTGCATCGCTGTTTTGAGCCAGCAAAGCGCCGAGGGAATGATCCATGGCACGGACGTAGAGGAGGAATGGTTTGCCGGCGACAGGTGCCACTAGGACTGGCGGGCTTGTTAAGTAAGCCTTGATGTCGTCGAAAGCCTTTTGGCACTCCTCTGTCCAGACATAAGAGACTCCCTTCTTCATGAGCTGAGTAAAGGGTTGACATTTACCGGAGAGGTTTGCTATGAACCTCCGGATGTATGCCAAACGTTCCTGTAAGCCCCGAAGTTCTCGAAGGTTCTTCGGAGGGTCCATGTTAAGAATGGCTTTAGTCTTCTCGGGATCGACATGAATGCCTTTTGCCGTGATGACAAAGCCCAAGAATTTGCCGCTAGAAACTCCCAGGAAGGATTTAGCGGGGTTCATTTTGAGTTGATGTGCCCGCATGAGATCGAAGACCGTCTTTAGGTCCTGTAGGTGATCTCTTTTGAGGCGGCTTTTGACTGCGATGTCGTCAACATAGCACTCAACTGTCTTGCGAAGATGTTGACGGAAGATGGTGCTCATAGCTCGCTGGTACGTTGCACCGGCGTTCTTCAAGCCGAAGGGCATTACTGTGTAGCAGAAAACACCCTTTGGAGTCCTGAATGACGTGTGTTTTGCGTCATCGGGGAACATCTTGATTTGATTGTAGCCTGAATACCCGTCCATGAAGGACATGCGTTCAAAGCCACATGTGTTGTCAATCATTACATCGGTGATTGGGAGAGGGAATTCATCCTTCGGGCAAGCAGAGTTGAGATTCCTGAAGTCGATACAGACTCGTATCTTCCCGTTCTTCTTGGTGACAGGGACGACGTTGGCTACCCAGTCCGGGTGTTGTTCCTCACGGATGAAGCCACTGGTCAAGAGTTTGTCCACCTCCTGATCGATGGCGTTCATGATGTCCGGGCGGAAGCGTCGCTGTTGTTGTTTGATAGGTTTGGCATCTGGTAAGATGTTCAACCTATGCATCGCGATCTGTGGATCGAGACCCGGCATGTCTTCGTAGCTCCAGGCGAAGACGTCGATATACTCCTTAGCGAGTTGGACCAAAGATTCTCGGTCTTCTTCTTCCAAGCTTTTGCTGATAAAGATGGGTTTAGAAGAAGACCCATCCCCGAGGTCGATTTGCTTGACTTCGTCTTCGGTGGGAGGTTCTCGTAACTCAAAACGAGACTCCCATTGTTCTCCTAGGCGTTGAGCCCAGGGTTCCTCTTCGAAGGGTTCCGGCGGTTGGTCTTCGCCTTCATCTTTCTGAGGTTGCGCCGATGTCATGTTAGCTGACAGCACCTTCCTGAAGACTGATCCGATACTGGTATCGGAATCCCACGTCGATGCTTCCGACGAGTGGGAATGTTCTATGTCTTCTGCGTCTGAACTCTCTGGAGTTGATGGCGGCGTGACATAGCCTAACCCCCGTCGAGTCCGATTATAGTAATCATGTGGCTTTCCATTGGGCATCGAAAGCCGGACAGGGAGATGCCGACCCTTGCCGTAGTTTAGGCCTTTATTGCTTTTCAGGTCGTAGCCCATCTTTTGGATGATGTGCTTAGCCGCATCTGTGTACCGATAGACTTGTACTCTGCCGGTATCAGGTTCGGGCTCGATTGACGGGAGGTTCCGACGACGCTCGATTTTGCCCGAGATGATGGTGCCTTCGTCTCGGCTTCGTGGAGGGACTATGAAGACTCCTTGAGACGGGACTATTTGATTGTGGTAGACGGTCGTTACTTGTGTTTGCAACGACCGTAGAGCGTTGTCTAATGTATACATGGCATTCCAGTGTGGAAGACAAGAATAATTGAAAGACACTCTATTATTGATAAAGTACGAGATTTTATCCCGTGGGATTACATTGTCGAAGGAGGGTGCGTCTACATCAGCAGAGATATATTCGCCAAGCTCCTCGTCTGTAAGCACTGGGGCCGGATCAGGAGAGTCCTCCACCGCTCTGACTTTGGGGTCTGAGAGGGTTATGTGAGCCCTCTCCGGCATCTTGGATGACTGCGGCGGCTTGCCTTTAAGACGCACCTTGAGGGGTGCCTCGGTTGCGTCTTCGATGAGTGGCGCCTTCCCTTGTAATTTTACCACCAGGGGAGCCGCTGTTTGTGGTGGCTTCCCCTTGAGGCGTATCTTCAGGGGAGCTTCGCGAGCTGGCGCTTTTCCTGATAGCTTGATGCTCATTGGAGGCGCCTTCTGGGGTGGTCTCCCTTTCAGACGGATTTTCAAGGGGGCGTCAGGAGTCGCTTCGGGCTCCAAGTCCGGCTCTGTTGCCGTCTCTGCTTCATCATCGGCGTCGTTGGCTTCCTCCTCGTCAAGTGGCTTGTACAAGTCGGAATCGGTGAAGTAGGCCTCAATCCCTTTGAAGGGATCGATATCTGCAAACCACTTCAGCCGGATCTTGCCCAGTGGCTCGCTCTTGCTGGCGTTGAAGCCGCTGATGGTCGTATTGGAGGGCGCTAGCCGGTACATTGGGATCCCCAGCTTTGATAGCAGCGCCTTTGGAATGATGCTTAGGGAAGACCCCGGATCGATCTGAATCCTGCTCACCTTTACCGAACCGATGTACCCTGTGTAATACAACGGTCGGTTATGTCGGTGATGCTTGAGCAGCATGTCTTGTTGGGTGAAGGTTATGTTTGGGATAACTTCATCCGCACAATGACAGTGTGCACAAGTAGTTGGTAGGTCTTCAGGTTGCTTGACCTGACTGAGAAAGGATTCGGCATCCTTCAGTGCTTCGCAGAGAGCTTCTCGGGAGTCCTTGGAGAGGCACAGGAGCTCGAACAAAGACAAGCGTGCAGGAGTACTGGCCAGTTGTGCCAGAATGTCAAAATTGTGGGGCTTGGCTACCCCCGAAGCATTTTCTTTCCGCAGAGGTCTGTCGAAACGGGCCTCCACTTGCTTTTGTTTATTGGCTGCTGAGGGCTTGGATGAACCCTCCTCAGGGATGGTGCCTGGAGGCACCACTTCGGCGGCAGCTTCACCGGGCTGGGAGTTCTGTTGTGCACGCGTCTGCACAGGAAGCGCCTCTTCCGTTGAAGAAGAGACCGTGCGGCAAGACTTGATCTTCCTGCCTTTTGCTTTGGAGGTAGGGCGTACCTCCGGTTGAGTTACCTCGGAGACGAGGTCGGGGTGAACCCAGAGGACCTCTCCTCGAGATGTGGTGAGTGGGACAAGTCCACTCACATTGTCACGGGTGGGTGGCAAATTCACCACCTCCATTGTCGCCTTAGGGATGGGGACGACGCCATCTTGTGTGGTAGTCGGCGGCAAGGTGCCGAACTGAAGTGACACCACATTAGCTGACACCGTCTTCTCTTCGTAATCGACGGAGATTACATCCGCATTGATCATGCGCTGGATGTAATTTTTGAGGACGTAGCAGTCCTTAGTCGGGTGTCCGACAAACCGATGGTAGTGACAGTACCTTGGGTTGTCCACCTTCCCGACTTCATCGGGCCGCTTCGGGTCCGGAAGCTTGATCTTGTCACCCTGCTTCAGTATCTCAAAGAGTTGCAGGGTGTCGTCATCATTGAATGAATAAACCTCCTTGGGTCTTGGTGCCAGTGGAGGCTTTTGAGTAGACGCAGATGCGCCCTTCGAGGCATTAACAGTCAATGCCTGTTTCCCCTTTGTTTCTCGTCCGGAGTTGTTGGTTGCGGACTTTTTCCCCTTATCGTCAAAGGCGGGGAAGCTAACACCCAGAAGACGTGCATTGGCCGCCTTCTTCTCTGCAGCTTCAGCTTCGATGATTAGGGAGCTCCAGTCGGGAGGGGGAGTAGAGTTAAGCCAGAGCTTTACTGCAGACAGCATGTTCATACTGCAAGCGGAGAGAAGCGCATGCTCTGGCATGCCTGGAGGTAGCCTGAAGCAGGCCTGACGGAAGCGTTCGATGAATGCCCGAACCGTTTCCTTGTCCTTCTGGCGTATCTCAATGAGAGACGCCATCGTCATGTCCTTCCCACCGTCGTAGAAGCGGTCAAGGAAGAGGCGTGTCAGGTCGTCGAAAGACGATATGGAATTATCGGGGAGGCTACAGTACCAGTCATACGCCACCCCTTTCAGGGCCCCAACAAAGATGCTGGTGAGGAGCGCGTCCTCCTTCGGAAGATGCCCTGTCTGCAACTGGAAGTACGTCAGGTACCGTCGTGGAGAGTCCTTCCCGTCATACGGCGTGAGTGTTTGTGGTTTATACTTTGGGGGATAAACCACCTTGTTCCACTCAAGGGGATAAGGCTGGGGAATGCCCATCTTCTGGCGCTCCTCCTGCCTGTTCTTGGACTCGAAGCGCTCTCGCAGATCTTTGATCATTTCGACCACGTCCTCCGTGGAGCTAGGAGTCGGGGAAGGAGGTACTACCTGGAGTGGAGCGTTTGAGGGCTCCGACGTCCGGGGTGCTTCTGTGTCTGAGGGTGTCCGTTGGAGGGGCACACTCGACTCTCCATTGGCTCCTGGGTCGGGACCATTTGAAGGTGTCCTGATCAAGGCCGACCGCATCTCAAACACTGCTTGAGTCAGTGCTTGCATTGAGGCAAAGAGGGTTTTGAGTCCTCCCTCTAGCGAGTCTATGCGCTGGACAATGTCCTGTGGCGGCGCATCAGTCTCAAGATCACCTCCGGTCATGTATACTGTCATGACACGGCCGGAAGTAGATGGATTAGTTGAGGCTTCGCTCTCAGCCTCGCTCTCATGTGGGAGAGTTACTTCTCCTGGTGTTTGGCCACCCCCAGCCACATTCTGGAGTTCGTCTTCGACAAGCGCATCTGCAAGGGCCTGACTGCCCTCAGCTCTGTCTTAAAGGGCCTCTTCGTTTTCAGCACTACCCCCGGCGGTGTCCTGGAGGACATCGTCATTTTGAGGGGCTTCAGGGAGGCCATCTTCGCCTTGATGAAGATCCGCCGCAGCTGTGCTTTGGACATCTTCGTCTTCGAAAGGAGGCTCGACAAGGGTCTGGCTACCCCCAGCTTCCTCCAAGAACTTCTTCCTCGACCGAGTGCCTTCGAACACTCCAGAGGTCGAGACAGCTGCCTTGGTTTTCCTCGGCTGGCTTTTGGATGAAGACGAGGAATTGGCAGTCGTCTTCCGGACAGATGAGGAATTGGAGATCACGTTGCATGACGCAATCTTTAGTTCTTCTTCTGCTGACATCTTCGTCCCAAGGCGATGTCGGAGGGGTGTCGATGATTGTAACCGTTGGAAGACCGACTGCTTTGGCGGTACTGCCGTCTTGCAACAGCAGTTGATGGTGACCACTGCACAAGTGTGCCCCGTGAGAGGCGCATCGTGCTTGTTGGTCAACTCTCCTGACCGGCGCTTGTGAGTGATCACGTTGCGCAAGTCGTTGGAGGAGAGTGCTACCCTCACACCCCTCTCAGGCGCATGGCAGAGCCAAGCGCCGGGGTGGTCGGGTGAGTGCTGCGCCCCCTGATCTAATACCAAGCAGGCATCACGATCAGTAGTGGGGGAACCACAGCATTTGAAGTGACTTGAACGGACCTCAAACGCACAACCAGAGGAGGCGCGGGAGTTCAAGACCACTGAGTTTGCCTCTCTCGGTTTGGTTGTGCACACAGTGAATGCGCCCAAGCGAGATGAGGACTTTGAAGGTCGACTCGTTGTTGGTGCAGAAGCACTTGAGTCAACCTTGTACAGCTTGCCATCGGCAGCGCGCGTGATTGTAAGCGCGTGCCTCTGGCCGGCTGCTGGCATAGCACGTTTGTGGCGCGTGGCCCGTGCCGCCTTGGATTTCTTCGTACCAGCCCGCTGGGGCGCATAGTACTCAGCATCCAAATTCTCCTCGCCGTTACAGCGAGTGAGTCTGTCGAAGACAGAGGCTCGTTGTGGCGCATCAGAAGTAATGCGCGGGGCATTGGCTGCGCCCCTGCTCCGTCGACGTATCTTCCTCGCCTGAGAGGAAGATGGCTGGGGAACGTGGTCAGCCGCACGCTTCCCCGAGAGATGCGCTGCATCAGCGGGCGCACCTTGACTGCTGAGGACGTCAGCAGGAAGGGAAGGCTGGACGGGCGCATCCCCTTCAACGGTGGTGCCCGAGGCGTCGACTTTGCGCACCCAGACTGCGCGGGTCTTCTTCGGCTTCGACAGCCGCTTCGAAGGACTCGCACTTCCTTCAGAAATGAACTCCTCGTACGCCTGTTGATTGAGGCGCACTACCAGCGTCTTGTAGGAGGAGCCCACCTTCACGTCGTCGGCCTGTGACACGACTTTCTCGGTAGAGGAGAAAGAGGTCCCCAGCAGAGTCGCCAGCTTGTTTGCCATTAAAATTGTTTTGATTGAAATCTTAATACAAACAGAACAGTGTTACAATGTAGGACTTAGATGTAGTCCTAGGAGTACACTTTTGTTTAAGCTGGGTCCTTAGTGCCAATGGAGCGAGTGGTAATGCGTTGACTCCGTTGACCGGCTGACGACGGTTATCGGTTCTCTGAAGGTGTTGATTGCTCTGGGTGCTGGAGCTTGCTGAGAGGAGGAAGACGTTGAGTGTCTAGAACTGCCTCTCCGGTGATTCTCTGTTGTGGATTCTCTGTGAGTCTTATGTTCTGAGTCTCCGTCTGTGTGTGAAGGAGATGACCCTTCTATTTATAGTTTTGCAGGCTGGCTGCTCATGCGCGCATGTAGGATGCGCCGGTGTGGGAACGCCACGTGGAGGTTGCTGATGGAGGCGCATGGATGCTGCGCCCTGATCGAGGGGAAGAACTCTTCATACTGCTGTTGTGAGCCGGCACGTAGCAGAGAGAAGATCTTTCCGTTGCTGAAATCTTGGATGAGTTGAGTCAAAAGACACGTGTCGTCGACTCATGGTTCGAAGATCTCGGATTTGGTGGAGAGGAGTGATCTGGTGAGCTGCGCCTTGGATTGGGCGCAGGAGGAGGCTGCGGCTCATAACCTTTAGGAGTTACAAACCATTTGGGGCGCATGGGCATGCAAGCGACTTTCCTTCTGTCTTTCGGGATCAGAGATCAGTCTGGGGCGCATGGCTTTTGAGGCGCATGCAAAACTTCAACCGGAGACTCTTCTTCTGTCTTTAGGGATCAGTGAAGGGTCTGAGGCGCATGGCTTTTGAGGCGCATGCTGGTTTGGACGCATGGCCGTAGAGGCGCATACGGGTGTGGACGCATGGTCGTAGAGGCGCATGCGGGTGGCCACGTGGCAGTAGCCGTCGGAAGTCATGATGATGCTGACGTTGCCGACGCTTCGTTTTCTGAATAAAGCTGTCAACTGTTCAGACTTTGGGAGGTGTGCTGCCAACTCTGTCAGTTCAGCATTTAATGTTGGTGACGTTCGATAGACAGCTGAGTGGGCGCGTCGGTTGGCGTTCCACTCGGTATGGAGATGTGTGGGGACGCACCCTCTATAATGCGCCGAGTACTGTAGGGCGCGTCTGTGTGATGCGCCTAATGCCGAAGGGCGCGTCCGTGTGATGCGCTGTCTGGCTAGCGCATCGGACATGTCTTTTAATGATGCGGCTGTCTCGCTCTTCGAGTGCTATAAATAGCCGTTTGGCTGAATTCGAGGCGTCCGGTTCATCCATTTAATGTAAATTCATTGCACGGAATTCGGAGGGCCATCCACTTGGCACGTGGGTTTGATCTGCCCGGCCTATAAATAGTGGCATGGAGAGAAGATTTGCTTCTCATTCCCTCACGTACTTCCAATATGAACTTGAACATACGGGTGCTTTCTGCTGACGAAGTGCTCCCGAGGGTGAAGATGAGACGCTGCGTTGTCTTTGATGCACTTGAAGGTGACTGTTACATCCAAAAGACGGAGTCGAGGGCTTCCGAGGCAGGCGGAAGGTGCCTGTTGCATCCAAAGATAGGGATGCTCGGGCCTCGTCTCCGTTGTTCGGGAAGAGCCGTAGATCGGAATGGCGGTGCTAGGCTTTCTCTTCCTTCAAAGTGGGTGTCGCCCACTTTGGTTGTGTTGAGAGCTTCCTTGTGCCATGATTTCGATCACGGTCTTCCTTGGACTTTGGAGGCTCTTTCGAAGCCTCCTCTGGCCACAGCTTTGCCGTGCTCCTCTCTTCCTTGGTTCCAGCCAGAGGGTTAAATGCTTTGTGGAAGCACTTATCCGGTGATCCTGGCTGGAAGAGCAGCGCATAACTGGGCTCTGCTCGGCCAGGTGAGCCTGGCTGGAAGAATTTGGCTGAAGGGATGCACATAACTGAGCTGCTGGAGAGATGATGGGATGCGCCTGGATGGAGGCGCATGATATCTGCTGCGCCTTGCTGGTGGCGCATAGTGATGCTGCGCCTATCTGGAGACGCATTGTGGCCGCTGCCCTTATCTGAAGGCGCATGATGGCCGCTGGCTGTAGTCTTAGGCTCTTTCCTTTGTAGAAATTCTCCTTTGTACAGCCTTTTCTAGACATGTAATAGACTTTTATATATAAATAAAAAGTCCTTCTTCAACTGTCTATAGTTATTGACTTTGCTGTGAAGTTCTTCGTCTGAGTTCTGACGCATGTAGTGTCTGGCGCATGGGCTTTCTGGCTGTGAAATTCCATGCTTCTACATCCGCCGAAGAGTTGAGAGCAGCCAAGGCCGGCAGAGCTTCGCCTCTGTCCGGGACACCGAGGATGTTGGAGATATCCCGAGCCGTGAGACGGAAATGACAATCGTTGACCATCGTCTGTATGGCGCCGTGCTCGTCGTCCGGGACCATGTTGCAGTAGAAGAGACGGACGGCGACGGGGTAGACGGGCACCTGACGCCGAAGAAGGCATGATAGTCCGGCCTCGTCGAAAAGAGAGACATGGCCGGAGAAGAGATTCCAGTTGATTGTACGGCCCTTGAAGACATTATGGTGGACGAAGTGTTGAAACCAAGTCTCGGCCGCCAAGGAGGAGGTGAAGACCCGCTGATCATATCCATGAGGGAGAGCCACCAGAGTGAAGGGATTGAAGAAGGTGGAGGAGGAGCGGGGACGCTTGGGATTGGCCATGGAGGAAAGGAAGAAAGTTGGAGGAGGAAGTTAGGGTTTGAGGTGTGGATGAGAGAAGGATATAGAATGAAGAAGAAAAGAGGGTTTTTAAGGAGTTGTTGGGAAGGGGAAGGGGGGAACGGTTATAGAGAGAAGAGGAGTAATGTTTGTGGGTTGGAAATGAGGATAATGGAGAGAAAAGAGGAGTAATGGGGAAGATGAAGAGAGGGGAAGTTAATGTGATGGGAAGTTAGGATATGGGGAAGAGGAGAGAATAATAAATGTGGAAGTGATGGATAGGAAGGGAATTAATGAAGGAAAGAAGGAAAGGTGGGCCCGGATTCTGAGTTGAAATAGCTGTCCGCCGCGAACCGGCATACCGTCGGTATGCCGACGTATGCCGACGGTATGCCGCTTTTTGACACAGAACCTAGTTCTGAATCAAAAATGGCATGTCGTCGGTATACCGCCGTATACCGTCGGTGTGCCGACCAAGAACAACTTAGAGTCAAAAGTTAAAATGCCTAATTCTCGGCAAAAAAAAACGAAGCGATCTTCCGGAAGCGGTTTGGTGAAAATATCGGCTAACTGAAAAGTAGTGTCAATAAATTCAAGATGAATATCCCCCTTTTGTTGATGATCACGAAGAAAATGGTGTCTAATTTCAATGTGCTTCGTGCTTGAGTGACAAATCGGGTTTTTCGTGAGATTGATCGAGCTAGTGTTATCACATTTAATAGGGGTGCAAGTATGAGAAATGCCATAATCTAAAAGTGTTTGTGACATCCAAAGAATTTGTGCACAACAGCAACCGGCCGCAATATATTCGGCCTCAATGGTTGAAAGAGCAACAGAATTTTGTTTCTTACTAAACCACGATACCAAGGATTTCCTAAGGAATTGGCATGTGCCGCTAGTGCTCTTTCGGTCAATCTTGTATCCGACGAAATCTGCATCCGAGAAGCCGTGAAGCTCAAAGGATGAAGATTTCGGATACCAAAGGCCCATGTTCACGGTACCTTTGAGATATCGAAAAATACGCTTTACGGCACATAAGTACGATTCCTTTGGATTTGCTTGATAACGTACACAAAGACATACACTAAACATGATATCAGGACGGCTTACAGTTAGATAAAGTAAACTACCAATCATACCTCGATACTTACGGATGTCAACCGATGTGCCATCTTCATCATTGTCAAGCTTTGTCGTTGTTACCATAGGAGTCCTCATTGATTTGGATGAGTCAAGTTCGAAACGCTTGAGAAGATCCTTTGTATATTTTGCTTGATTGATGAAGGTCCCTTTGGGTCCTTGTGTCACGACCCGCACCCTGATTAGGGGCACGAGAACGTGGGTACGTCCAGCCTACGCCGTAGTGTCGGCGGTAGAACGCTGTATAGGTCATCTATAACATCTAACATCTAACAACAAGATATATAAACCTGTCATCTCCGCACGGAGGTATAACATAACATCACAACTCTATATCTCAAACACAAGTCTAGGAAAGATAGAGCATGATATAGAATCAGATGAAAGGAAAAAACTGAATATAAATAGAGTTATCACACCACACAAGTAGATGTCCAACACAAATAAATACAAGACCTGAAATATGACTAAGTCACAACTAACAATCGGAACAATCCGATACAAAACTGAAAACTATAAACACTAGACTAGACACCCTCTACTGAGCTAGATGCTCCTCAGGCTCCTGAAGGTCACCCTCATGTGTCCCATAGAAGGTAGGACAGTCACCATCATCATCTATAATATTTTCAACAGGTCCAGTCAGGACAGGAACGAGCACAATACATCTCACGCAGTTCATATCATGTTGGGAAATATAAAGCATGTAAAGAGTAAGATACATGGACTGTAAAGAAATATATATAAAAACGAGAGAGATTTGATAACTAGAAATATCTATATATATGATAAGTAAGAACTGTAGGTAACCTGTGATTTAGAGCATGAGATGGTTATATAAACGGGTTAGGACAATGCAAGGGTAACTCCATCATACGTGAGTGTACTATGGACATATACATGTTTTCACAAGATTTCACAATATGGGATTTTGATCACATAACCATTTCCTACTCACCCTCCCAAATCAATACACAAGGATCCAGTCAAGTTACGTTACCTTGCACAAGAGGTTTTTATCATATTTGCTCACGTGATCATGAGAGTACAAGATTGCACAAGAGTATACATGAATAGAGGTGTACATGAAATACAAGATGTTCGTGAAAAGCACATTACAACTGCATTTGATGCACCCCGAGGGGGATAACATCGCATGACAAGATCCATATAGTACCAACCCATGATAATAACGTGACAGCATTATGTAAAGTAATCTAGAGCAAGAATATAAATCCTAACAAGTATGAAATGATCAGAGAATGTACTCGCCTGTCACCCTGTATGACTGATATGAATAGATGTCCGAACTGGTGTCACAGAGTCCTATTTAGAGTAAAACATGTCACAATATATCCACAGTGGTAAAAAATAGTGTATACAATGCATACTACATGATTCTAGGTCAATCTAGGCCAAAGTCAAACTTGGTCAACTCTAACAGTCAAACTAGGTCAACTTAAGTCATACTAGGTCATAAGGAGTCAACTAAGTCAAACAAGGTCAAGCAAGTCATGGTTAGTCAAATCTAGGTCAAACTTAGACTAACTAAGGTTTTTTAGGTCAAGACTTGGTCAAGTTAGGGTTAGCCCCTAATGGCCATAGACTAGTAACTATGACCATAGGCTAATCACATAGGTTTCCATATGTAAACCTATATCTATACAATACAAGATCACATATATATACATATCTATATACTACTCATATATATATATATATATATATATATATATATATATATATATATATATATATATATATATATATATATATATATATATATAATACATATATATAACATACACTCATATATATACTAATATGTATATATATATAGATAGTGAGAGAGGGAAAGTGATAGTGAGAGAGAGAGTAAATGAGAATAAGTGAGGGGGTGTGAAAACACTGTGACAGGGGGTTCCTATTCTCAGAAACCTGAGAATAGAGGCACAAACACACACACACATTACTTACATATATACACACACATATACATACCTATATATATACATATATACACTCACATACACATACACATATACCCACACACTCATATACATATATACATACATATACAGTGTATATACAGGCAAATACACACATAAATATATAACAAATTCAATTCAAAATTCATTTGGAAAATCTGGAAATAACCCAGAAATGGGGTTTACTGTGCATGTATCAGAAATTTGGGAATACCCCAAATCGAAACCAAAACCCAACCAATACCCACAAACAGTGGTTGGTAACCGTGCCCCCATGCGTGCTCGTGTTGTGTGTGTCCATGGGAGTCCACCACGACACGATACGACGTGTCCAGGAGTCAAAAACCCAAATCGGATAAGTTTTATACACTGTGTAGTGTCACAGCGTCGTGCACGGGTTCACGTGTGCGTAGGACACGACACACACATCCACGTGTCTCGTGGTCGTGCCCCTAGGTTTGCCTAGGGTCAGGCTACACACCCAGGACCCTGACACGAGCCCACGTGTCGTCGTGTCCAAATGGGAAGCCTGTATCAGTCAAGAAAACTCGACTGATATACACTGCTACGCGCAGCGTCGTGCAGCGAGTCGAGTGGCTCGTGCTCGTGACACAGGACACGACACACCTCGTGCTCGTGTCCAAGTGTCCGCCCAATGATGGGCTACACATGTGTCACCCTGACACGACACCACGACACGTGTGCGTGGGACACGGGGTCCGTATCAGTCGAGAAAACATGACTGATACGCATGTTTCAGGCCGCGTCGTACACGTGTTCCAGCGTCTCGTGTACGCGACACAGGATACGACACTTCTTGTGCTCGTGTCTATGTGTACGCCAAGGGATGGGCTATACGCTCGTGTCACCATGAGGTGTCCACGTGGCATGTCCGTGCGACATGACACGCTCGAAGTGTGCTCTGTGCAGTGCGCACAGTACAGTATAAAACCCGTGTTTGTGTCAGAGCTCTCTCGACACGACACAAAAGGCCGTGATATTTGAGGGGGGGCCTGTCAGAGGTTTCCCCCACCTCTGTGCCAAGTGGCACGTGTCCATGTGGCGTGATGAGGAAGAAATCAGGGTCGGGTAGCAGGGGATTAATTGAACCCCTGTGCAGTGTCAGCGCTGTAGGTTCATGTCTGATTTGGACACGAAAATGGACCCAAAACGTGCTCAGTCAGGTATGGTTGTGATCAGCAAGTCTAGGACTACACACACATGTGATTAGTTTTGCAATTAACCAAAATTCATTTCTTTGTGGCATTTCAACAAACACAGTTTTTCAAATATGGATACGTGTCCGATACGGACACCAAATCAAACCTACTTCCTACCAAACTTGGCCTACAGGTCCATGGTACCTAGATGCATGCATTCATGAAGAGAAAACAGCATATTAACTATGTATGAGGGTATTTACCTATTGGTGAAATTCTAATAGAAATCAAGCTAGTAGGGGGTGTCCTTCCACTTGGATGTTGCAAATGGCCTTGTGTCCTTGCTTGCTAGCCTCCCTTAGCACCCTCAATGTTGTAGGGTCCCAATGCAAAAGACTTGGGTGAATTTAGAGCTAATTTGAAGAAGTTATGAAGGTTTGATGGAAAGGGAAATTTCTAGGTTTTTAAAACATGTAAATTTGTATGGAATGAATAGATGGGGTTATATAGGAAGGGGGCATGCTAGGGGGTGCCCTTGGCTGGTCATGGCAAGGGGGGGTGTCCTCTTGCCTTCCTTCAAGGTGAAGGCAAGGACTTGGGTGCCAAGTTGAGATCTTTTGAGGGTTTTAAGGAAAATATCACATATGTAAATATCATAGATATTTTCTACCTTGACTAATATGTAATATCCATCCTCTAGTCTCTAGGTTAGTGGCTAACCTCTAGATTAGGGTAAACTAGGTTAGGGACTCTCATGATAATAATTAAATAATAATAATTCACATAAATCCAATAATTCCAATAATTTCTTAGTAAATTACCAAAATACCCCTTTGGCTAAAAAGTCCTAACTTGATGTTCTAAACCTATGACTAGGCTCATATGATCATGGTTAGTCTCTAGGTTAAGTAATCTCTAAGGTTGCACTAGCAAAACATCAAAATCACATGTCGTGGTTTTAAATAGTTTTAAATTAACTAAAAATCACCAAAAATCATAATATGGTTTAAATATCATTATTAAATAATTATAATTACAAAATTTCAAAATTACCCTCATTTTAGAAACTGGGTGCTACAAGTCTACCCTCCTTAGAAAAATTTCGTCCTCGAAATTAGAATGGTCATACTCCTTCTAGGTCAAACACCCCAACAATCACAGTCTCAAACACACAGTCCGATAATCATATGCGTCTGTCCAAAATCATGATACTCGGAATCTTCGTCATGCTAGTGAGCAAGGCTACGATATTCACAGAGTCCTCGACTAAGGTACATACCTCTAGAATCATGGTATTTAAAATTTTCGTATTGCCGCATGCCTGGCCGCGAAAATCTTAAATTTCCACATCCGAGAAATACGTCCAAAATCTGACTATATGTCCTCACTATGCCAGCTAACATGACCATAGAAGACTCTAGATCCCATAATCAAGACGACCTAGCCCATACGACTTATCTCAGAAGAAAAATAATTTAAAATGAAATATCCGAACAAAATTTATCAACTACAAGGAACAGATAGAATCAAATTTCAAGACAGTTATAAGGAGGCAAATACGAAAATAGGATCGAAAAGGTTGGAACCTGCAATCAGCTCTCCCTCTGCCTGTGCATCATCGACTGCCATGGCGAAAGCTCGCCCCGACTGGCCTCCCTTGGCCTGCTGCTGATGCTGGACAAACCTCTGCTGCCGAGTCTGCAACGGTGGTCCCGTCTGCTGCCCTGTCGGAGCCCTAGCTGTAATGCCCTGCTCCGTACGGTGCATTACGATGAGTCATTGACTCGAAGAGTTACGTTGACCCGATGTGGTATCGATGCAAATCGATGCGAGAGTTACGTTGGCCAAAGGTAAGCTTTGAGTCAGTTGGAATCTATGAATCGAATCGATGTAAAGGATAAGTCCTGTTTGAAGCAAGTGCTGATTTTTAGTTGATCTGGTGTGCAGGCTATGCTTGTACGCTGGACGATAAGAGGTCGGCTGTCACGCCCCAGAACCAGAATACTGGAGAGCGGGGGCAGACATAGCCAGCTACGTATATTGAAATAGAATACATCTCAACTATACGGTCACGGCTGTCTAGATATGAGGGTTTACTACAAGCCAGCAGTCTCTTAAGGTCAAGTCTATTGTCTCAATCTCAAGCAATTAACAGAGTTACAAGATATTAGAGCATCAAATATATATATATAAGGCATCCCAAATATTACATATTGGATGATCATGAAGCTAGTCGTACAAAATGATGGGACTAGCAAGAGTTCAGTCATACATGATCAATCCTAGGATTTGTTAATCATGTTTACAGCCCGTAGGCAGACAGTAAGTAAATGTGCATCGAGCTAACAGGTGCTCGTCGGCTAAACGCCTCAAAAGAATAAATTTACATATAAGTGGGTGAAACAAAAAGGAAAACCCACACTTGGCCCGGGTTCTGTCTAGTTGTCACCATTGGGCTGGAAGCTCGGTAGATCCTCGGGAGCTGCTCCGAAATCTGGCCATACAAAACCAGTTGGGTCAAACCCCAGAAAGAGCAAGTGACACAAAGGAGGCCATAAATAAGAACAAAAGCCAGCATATCAGAACATAAAGAATAAAAGGAAAGTACAAGTAGTAAAGTACACAGGGCGATAAACGACTAGGGACGTGGAACCATTCCGGGAGCCAGGTTACAATCCTTAAACCAGACAAGGACCAGGGTTGTAACCCTTCGCCTGAATAGCTCACTGTCTCTACTCATTTATCGTTAAGATAAGTAAAACAAACATGCTCAGGAGATAGCAGGTACTGGAGCTAGACAAGACTTAGACAAGGCTGGACACCATCCATTCGCAATCGGCCAAACAAATACTACGGCTTACTACTTTAACTAACTAGGGTTATCACAAACCTAATTACTAACAAGATGCAAGTAAGAATTTCCAGTCCCAAGCCCTGCAGACCATCCAGTTATCCTTCCGCGGGTTGAGAGTTATAGGTGGGTACATTGCCCGGGAGATAAATGTACCCTTAGGTGACTTAGAGGGTGCAACACATGACAGTGTGCTGGAAATGTGCTCTACTCGTCGACAAGCTACAAGTCCATTAAAGCACCCAGATAACAAGATTTCCTATGACTGGGAATTCTCCATGTTCTAGTTTGATCTAATCATTAGCCTAATCCAATTTAGCGCGAGTCCCTGGCCGTGGTACCCAGGAAGTCACGTCCTAGACATGATGCGAGACAAGACAAGTGGATTGTACAAGCAAGCAAGCAGGAACACCCACGGTGTCAAGTTGATTATACGAGTCAAGTTACAAGTTACAAGTCAAGTCAAGTCAGGAGTGCGCCGCTACGGGCCACTATCAAGTTATCAAGATAATTCATGTCAGGGTACTGTCAGGAGTGTGCCACTACGGGTCACTGTCATGTCAGGTTGGTCATGTCAGGAGTGCACCACTACGGGTCACTGTCATGTTATGCTAGTTCCTTGTCATGCCATGCCATGTACAATAGAAGAGCCGAGCTTAAAGAAATAAACAATTCATCATAGACAAGTGGGTTGTGCAAGGGGGGTCAAGGGTTGGACTGCGCATGGAAGAGCTGCGCAAGAGTTGCCTTGCGCAAGGGTTACCTTGCGCAAGGGTAGACTGCGCAGGGGTGGATTGCGCAAGGGTGGATTGCGCAGAGGTGGATTGCGCAGAGGTGGATTGCGCAAGGGTGGATTGCGCAAGGGTGGATTGCGCAAGGGTGTATTGTGCAGAGGTGGATTGCGCAAGGGTGGATTGTGCAAGGGTGGATTGCGCATGGCTGGCTTGCGCATGGATGGCTTGCGCCAGCGCAATCCAGCGCAGCGCAAAGCACTGGCTGAGGTCATGCGCAATCGGCCCTACGCTAAAGAGCACAGGCTGGGAGTGCGCAACCGGCCATGCGCTAAAGAGCGCAAGGCAGAGGGATGTTCTTCCTGGCCGAGAGCAGGTCCAAGAACACCAAGAACTTCAATTCTTCATAACTTTGTCAAATCAAAACCAAATCTAGATTTTTAAAGTTCTAACTTGAGTAAAATCGAATTCTCTTCCACATGGAAGCATCAAAACAAGCAAAAATCAAAGTTTAATAGATCAAAACCAAGGATTTTCGAAAATGGTTAAAACCTAGATCTAGAAGAATGAAAGCTCCAAATCACAAAATGTCAAGTTCTAAAGTTGTTCTCCATGGCCTAATCTAGTTAATGGACAAATAAAAAGTGGTGCTTATTTGATGGCAAGGTGCACTTGCCTATGGGTTGGGGAGTTGTGTGGAAGAAGGAAGAAGAAGAAGTTGAAAGAAATTAATGGAGTTATGGAGGAGAGAGAAGAAGGTTGGTAGGTTTTAATGAGGGTGGTTGTGATGGAATAGAGGGGGAGAATAGGCTAAGGTGTTCCACTCATGAAGAACCAAACCAAACCAAACCAACTCCACAAAATAAAACCAAGCCATGGTCCAAAACCCATTTACGAGAACCCGAATCCACAAGTCGAGAAAATAAAATACGTGCCAAAATCAAATTACGAGTATAAATACGAAATACAGGAAATGGGGGTGACATCGGCATTTTGCCTTATGTAATAAAGTGTCCGCGAAACCAAATCGTGGCCTTGCAACGGATTGTGGCATGGGCGCGATAGGCCAAATCAATCGAGTAGTTCAAAGGAATGGCTAAGTCCGGGAGTTAGCTATGCGATCGAGTTATGGAAGCGAGATGCTTCAATCGACGAGACGGCAAGGCGTATCGGCTTAAGGTGGGCGGGTTCTTGACTCTCTCTCCCTATTCCTTCACGTCTAATAAGAGATATCGTTGTATACGTAATATGTTATCGAGTTAGCGAGCGTGGCTCGGCGAGTAAGTGTCTCAATATACGTTGAACACTAAGGTAGAACATTGAACATTGAACAATTAAAGCGACGTGCATCAAGTGTACGAGTCGCGGTAGGACAATGATGGTAGAACATTAAAAGACGATATTGAGATGTACATCATGTGTACGGCTCCAAGAACATTGAACACTAGGCATAGAATATTGATTACGGTGCTGAGCATGCCCTCGGGCACTTATGCTATGAAAAGACTAAGTAACTACGAAAATAGGCTATGAGAATGACTTACGAATGGTACGTGTTGAATATAAGTATAAGATGACTAAGCCGTTGGACGTCGTGCATCAATATGGATGTGTTGGGGCATAACGCCGACGGAGCTCCCCATACGGATGGTGGATTATGTTTATGATTGCGAATATGTTTATGGCACGAGAAACCGTTTATGGATCGAGACTATGTTTGTGCAACGGAGGATTTGGTTGGATGTTTTATGGGTGTATGCTATGGTACGTATTGCATGGTCAATGGACTCGGATGGCCCGTGCACGGGTGCGGCTTCCCTCGGACGGTTACGCCGGGGCACCGGGACCGTTCGGCCTAGGAGGGAATTATGTGTGGTATTTATGGTGCACATCATTCGGACGGATTGCGACCGTCCAGTGCTGTGATAAGCTATAATATCCGTAAGTTTGGGATCCTTCGGATACTGGCTAGCAACCCGTATCGAAGCGATTGTAGGCTTACACATAAGAGATGCCAAGTCCATTACCGTGCGAAACACCGTGACCTTCATATAGATAGGGCCGGTGGGCTGAGATGAGAGTTGGATGCAGGCGCATGGCCTGCGACCCTTATACATGGTCTAAGATTATGGTTGGTTGTTATATAAATGATATGATTCTATGTTAAGTTCTAACCCATACAGGCTAGGCAATATGGGACGGAGATGTGCACGATCACTATAATTATGTTCAGATTATGCCTAACTGTATCTGCTGCAGGAACACGGTAGTGGACTCATTTATGATAATGTGCTATGTTTAAGTATTGCCATGAAACTAATCCTAAGGCTAAATAGAAAGATCACCAATTAAGATGCATGTTTCACTAAATGATTAAGTGTTTGGTTTGGGTGCGAGCGGATCTTGATCAGTGCGAAGCGAGAACGAAAGCACTAATCCCCCACTAGTTTATGTGCAGGCTCAGGTTATGATCGACTTGGGGCGGGGCTTGGCTTGGACGTGCCGAGGCATGGAGTCCTTGGCGTTCAAGAGGAGCTACCGTATAAGCGTTCAGACTTACGACATGGAGATGTTCGACCGAAGACTACTTGGTGGCTATAAAACGGTATAATGTATAGAACAATGCAATCCTTGTGAGCTAGAGAGATCATGAGCGTTGTAGCCAATTGGCATATATGTTAGGCTATTCAGAGCCTTTGTAATCTTCAGTTCAAAATCAATAAAAGAGATTCTTATATTTTACTTTGTTTCCTTCCGCTGCTTATGTTATCGATTTGAGATAGTTCTATGTGAACCTGTTATCTTGCCTTGCACGAGCACAACTCCAGGCTCGTGCGGCATCACGCCCCAGCGAGGACGATGATTCGGGTGAAATCTAGCGAGGATGAGCGATTCCTCGGATCGGGGCGTGACAAGTTGGTATCAGAGCGGTTCCATCCTTTGGACCATGCATGAATCTCTTTGACCCTCAGTTGCTTCGCTATCGAATTCAGTTGACTCTAAGTTGTTTCCGCAACCGCATGGCTCATGGATCTGCTCGACGCTACATTGGATGTTCCATACAATAAGTCTATACTAAGTGAGTACGTCTGCCATAAGTATGTCGTGACTATCACGCTATCTCCGGGTGCCATCGGAGAGTGTTGGTTGCACGAAGTACAACGGGTTATGAGATTATGGTTTCCCGAAGTGCAAGAAAGTTGTGAATGCTGGTCGCAACGAATATGGTGATGTTGGTTGCATGAAGTGCAATGATATATGTGTTGTCGGTCGCATGAAGTGCGAGGAGTTATGTGTTGTTGGTCGTACGAAGTGCGAGGAGATATGTGTTGTTGGTTGCACGAAGTGCAACGGGTAGATATATGAGGCGATACGTGTTATGTGGCTATGAGAATGGTTATGTGTCGTTGGTTGCACGGAGTGCAGCAAGTCGTGAATCGTTCGTTACGTCGGTGCAACGAGTCGATATAGTATGATGCGTGTGGTATGGCTATGCGGATGGATAGCGACATGTCGTACGAGATTGATTAAAGACCTTAAGTATCGAGAATGAGTTGTTGCACGAGTTACAATGAGCGGGATTGGAAGATCGCGGATGCGATAGTAACGAGTCGAGTTGTCGTTAAGTCGAGTTTGAGTAGGCGAACATTTATGTTGGCCTAATGTCGCATTGAGCTTTGAATAAGCGAATGTTGCGGGTGTTTTCGATATGATTGCCATGGTACGATTAGATCGAATGTAAGTCAAACTTGAGCAAACGACTATCATGTTGGTTCAGTTGTTGTGCCAACTCGAGTAAGAAGAATGCTAGAGCTGGGATCGGAAGGATCACCATACGGGATAGTTGATTGAGGAATAGATGTCAGACCTATGCGGAATGCGATGTCGAGTAATGACTTGATTTCGAGTGGTATATGCAATACCAATTATGCGATCAGTATAGCGAAGTATTGTATCGATAAAGATAGGCTCGATCATGAGTGGTATATGGGATACCACTTAGCGATAGCTATGTTAAGCCATTTGGTGACTTGCGATAGGGTTCGTCGAGACGATTTTGTTGTTACGATATGTTGTCCTCAACGGACGAAGTAGTACAGAGACTCGAGTGGGAATGACTTGATAAAAGTCGATGCAAGTATGCCTTGATGAATTAAGTTGAGCGATTATATGCGAAATCATACCTATGGAGGACACGTCGGACGAGGAGTCCTTAAGTGTAAGTCGAACGATAAGTTGAGCATAGCAAAAGAATGTTACGTGAAGGAAATAGTCGACCCGGTCGAACTTATGTTGAGTTAGTACGGAGACTTCTTCGGAATAAATTGAGTAGGCACGGAGAAATTGTGCGAACGAATTTGGGTTAGTGCGATGAGTCGGTAGCACGATTTGAAAGTGCGAGTTAGGGATATGAGAATGGATATGTGAATTGAAAATTGTATCACAATGATGGTAGTTAGTTACAACTGAATGGATCTTGATGTGTGCAAGACTTGATTCGTATTCGAGTTCGGATAATGGCAGTGATTACAACGAATTGGAGCTTATGAGAAAGGAAGATGTTCAAGTTATGCATATCGACGATGGTATTGAGGCGTATCAAAGACGATATGCAATAACTCGGGGATACTCTGATCGAATGAACAAAAATTATGTTGAGCATTGTTGTTGGATGAATAAGATGCAAGTTAAGTTGATGGCAATTTGGATGATAACGGTAGGAATGCTTCGAAGAATTGGAAAGTGGATGCGTATTACTTGGATGAAAACGAAGGTGTCTGGATTGCTTCGTAGATCACCACTATGTTGACATTCTTGTCTTGAGCGAGCGCAACACCAGCCTCGTACATGCGTCACGTCAATTAGGACGATCATTCCACGTGAGCGCTGGTATGGTGATTCATCCAATGGGGATGATCGAACTTGCAAGGCATGGCAAAATCGGATGTGACTTATGGTTTGATGCGAACGTTGTTCGAGGATGGTTTTGATGAGTATAGAATGTGTCGAACTATGATCACGAATAGGTAAACTCGGACGTGAGGCGAGTAGATATCATACGACTAGCGAAAATTGTCGACGGTAATGCATAAGTGATTCGAGTAGCAACGGCGCATCAGTTGCGCGGAGATGGATAAATTATGGATTGATATGTCGGATTGGATGAAGTCGCATAGGAATTGTCGAGAATTGATTTGGCTCTGCGATAGGATATAGCATGGTTCGTTGTAACTGTCCCTCATTAATGATCTTCAATTATCGAGCGTAGTTTCGGGACAGATGACCCTAGAAGACTTGACCACCAAATCAAGTGAATGTTGAAGTCCCATAGGACGACCCAATGAAATCGTATAAGAAAATTTGTCGAGGATGAATGATGATGTAGTGCATGTTAAGGATAAGTCTAAGCTAGTGAGCATCGTGTTTCGAAAGTTAGCGAGTAGCCTTCAACTAGATCGAGACGAATAGAAAAGTTATGATCGATCGAATGAGTGCGTAAGTAGACTTGGTTGGTCGATGATCGAATAGATGTTGAAGAACGTGCTTAGAGTAGTGATGCGGTAAGATAATTGCAAGGATTCTGCAATGTGCAAAATCGACGAATATTTGAACGACCCTAAGAGTTGTGTCGTAGATCGATTTGAACAACGGTTAAGTTATGTGTGTTGAGCGCACCATCGGTGTTACGAAACGAACTAGTCGAGATTGATTCGAGAATTGAGTAAAGGATTCGTACTCGGTCGAGAATAGGAGATGGACGTATCGTAAGAGACCTTGGGTCAGAAAGATTGTTGCCTTTGAGCATCGTAGACTCAAGTTGACCTCTTGTGTCGGGAGAGTGCGAGCATGATGTCTGGATAAGTTACCTAGCGGGGGTAGCCCCAGATGCGATGCGTAGGCAGTTTGAGAACGTGGGTCATGTTGGGATAGTTGTGTGCGAGACTTAGTACGAATTATAGACAGAGGAATTTGTGACATGTTGGACTTAGTCCATGTCGTTAAGGCAAATTTTATGAATGACTAGATGAAAGACTTGAGTAGTGCGAGAGATAGGAAACAGTTTGGCGAATAGGCGTTGCGGAAGCTTGTTGCGATCGGATGCGCAATGAATCGATGCAGTACGTGTGTTGGATGGCCGGCAAGAAACTTATGAGATTGAAGTTACGGGTTTGAATCAAGTTATATGGAGAAATGTTTGGAAGATGATCGCGTGTTACGAGATGATGCATACGAGAAGTATTTTGAGAATAGGCGCTAAGATATGACTAAGTCGAGTACGGACTGATTGGTGCTTGAGGATGTAAGTTGAGCTTGTTAGTTGTCCCGATATCCTACAACTAAGCTTGGCTGAAATGCATATATTGGTGGGACGCCTAAAATATGTGTATGATCCAAACTAAGTTGTATGATTTCAACGATAGTAGCACGAGATCGTGAAACGATCTATGCGGGGCACTTGGATTAAGTGTTGGTTTCGGTTCGAGGACGAACTTTATTTTGAGTGGTATATTATGTAATGCCCTGCTCCGTACGGTGCATTACGATGAGTCGTTGACTCGAAGAGTTGCGTTGACCCAATGTGGTATCGATGAAAATCGATGCGAGAGTTACATTGGCCAAAGGTAAGCTTTGAGTCGGTTGGAATCTATGAATCGAATCGATGCAAAGGATAAGTCCCGTTTGAAGCAAGTGCTGATTTTTAGTTGATCTGGTGTACAGGCTATGCTTGTACGCTGGACGATAAGAGGTTGGCATTTTGCCTTATGCAATGAAGTGTCTGCGAAACCAAATCGTGGCCTTGCAATGGATTGTGGCATGGGCGCGATAGGCCAAATCAACCGAGTAGTTCAAAGGAATGGCTAAGTCCGGGAGTTAGCTATGCGATCGAGTTATGGAAGCGAGACGCTTCAATCGATGAGACGGCAAGGCGTATCGACTTAAGGTGGGCGGGTTCTTGACTCTCTCTCCCTATTCCTTCACGTCTAATAAGAGATATCGTTGTATGCGTAATATGTTATCGAGTTAGCGAGCACGGCTCGGCGAGTATGTGTCTCAATATACGTTGAACACTAAGGTAGAACATTGAACATTGAATAATTGAAGCGACGTGCATCAAGTGTACGAGTCGCGGTAGGACAATGATGGTAGAACATTGAAAGACGATATTGAGATGTGCATCATGTGCACGGCTCCAAGAACATTGAACACTAGGCGTAGAATATTGATTACGGTGCTGAGCGTGCCCTCGGGCACTTATGCTACGAAAAGACTAAGTAACTACAAAAATAGGCTATGAGAATGACTTGCGAATGGTACGCGTTGAATATGAGTATAAGATGACTAAGCCGTTGGGCGTCGTGCATCAATATGAATGTGTTGGGGCATAACGCCGACGGAGCTCCCCATACGGATGGTGGATTATGTTTATGATTGCGAATATGTTTATGGCACGGGAAACCGTTTATGGATCGAGACTATGTTTATGCAATGGAGGATTTGGTTGGATGTTTTATGGGTGTATGCTATGGTACGTATTGCATGGTCAATGGACTCGGATGGCCCGTGCACGGGTGCGTCTTCCCTCGGACGGTTACGTCGGGGCACCGGGACCGTTCTGCCTAGGAGGGAATTATGTGTGGTATTTATGGTGCACATCATTCGGACGGATTGCGACCGTCCAGTGCTGTGATAAGCTATGATATCCGTAAGTTTGGGATCCTTTGGATACTGGCTAGCAACCCGTATAGAAGCGATTGTAGGCTTACACATAAGAGATGCCAAGTCCATTACCGTACGAAACACCGTGACCTTCATATAGATAGGGCCGGTGGGCTGAGATGAGAGTTGGGTGCAGGCGCAGGGCCTGCGACCCTTATGCATGGTCTAAGTTTATGGTTGGTTGTTATATGAATGATATGATTCTATGTTAAGTTCTAACCCATGCAGGCTAGGCAATATGGGACGGAGATGTGCACGATCACTATGATTATGTTCAGATTATGCCTAACTGTATCTGCTGCAGGAACACGGTAGTGGACTCATTTATGATAATGTGCTATGTTTAAGTATTGCCATGAAACTGATCCTAAGGCTAAATAGAAAGATCACCAATTAAGATGCATGTTTCACTAAATGATTAAGTGTTTGGTTTGGGTGCGAGCGGGTCTTGATCAGTGCGAAGCGAGGACGAAAGCACTAATCCTCCACTAGTTTATGTGCAGGCTCAGGTTATGATCGACTTGGGGCGGGGCTTGGCTTGGACGTGCCGAGGCATGGAGTCCTTGGCGTTCAAGAGGAGCTACCGCATAAGCGTTCGGACTTACGACATGGAGATGTTCGGCCGAAGACTACTTGGTGGCTATAAAGCGGCATAATGTATGAAATAATACAATCCTTGTGAGCTAGAGAGATCATGAGCGTTGTAGCCAATTGACATATATGTTGGGCTATTCAGAGCCTTTATAATCTTCAGTTCAAAATCAATAAAAGAGATTCTTATGTTTTACTTTGTTTCCTTTTGCTGCTTATGTTATCGATTTGAGATAGTTCTATGTGAACCTGTTATCTTGCCTTGCACGAGCACAACTCTAGGCTCGTGCGACATCACGCCCCAGCGAGGACAATGATTCGGGTGAAATCTAGCGAGGACGAGCGATTCATCGGATCGGGGCGTGACACTTGCTCCTGCTGCTGCCTGAGCCAATCGTGCCAAGTTCTTGGGGCACTCCCTCAACTGATGCTCTGCTGAACCACAAAGCAAACACAGGCCCTGTCTCTTCCTGCAGTCGTCCCATCCGTGACCTTGCTTCTTACAGAAGTTACATATAGGGTGTTGTTGCTGCCTGGGTGCCTGCTGGTAAAGTACATGTCCCTGGCCCTGAAGCGGATGCTGAACTGGCCTCTGCTGTATGTGAGGGCGCTTGGATGGCCCTGCACTAGAACTAGCCCCTAAGGTATCACTTCCCCTCTTCGGCTTGAGGCCGAAGTCCTCCTCTGCAATCTGTGCGTCCATCAATATCTGATCGAACATCGCGTCACGGCGTCCCGAGGTGCGAGTGCGCACTGCATGAATAAGTCCCCTACGGAACTTACGAGCCTTCTGCCCCTCATTCTGGATCATATCGGGAGCGAACCTGCTAAGACGGAAGAACTCTGCTGCATACTCGTCCACCGACGAGTTCCCCTGCACTAGACCCACGAGCTGGCCCTCCAATACTGTAAGAGCCACGTCCGGGAAGAACTTCTCCTTGAAGAGCCTCCGGAAGTTCTCCCATGTCAGCCCTCTTACCGACGCATGAGGATCCGTGCGGTACCATGTCAGCGCGATATCGAAGAATCGGCTGGCTGCTGCTGAAACCCAAAGTCCTCTAGGAAGCTCTGCTAGCTCCATACTCCGCTGCACGTCCTCTAGCCAGTCGTCTGCATAAAGGATGCCCTCCGTGCCCGTGAAGTCCCTGGAGCTCATCTTCCTAAAGTCTAATAATGTCCTCGGCCTGGACTGCTGCTGGTACGGCTGTCGGCCAGTAGGGCCCTGCACCGTACCCGGTACCACTCTTTCCACTGCTACCAGTACAAACTGATACGAGTTCTCCATGCTCTGCCTCAGTATGTCAATCTGACGGTGTGATGCCTCCGACTGGCGCTGCGATGCCTCTGTCTGGGCCCGCTGAGTCTCCATCATCTGCTGAAGGAGAAGGAACATATGATGTGTATCCGTCGGTATCGGTGGTGGAGGCGGCAGCATCTCCGGAATGACGACCGAAACCCTCTGGGGTGGAGGTAGTAGACCTCCCTGTGCAACTGCCGGGGTCTCCGGGATAGTGGAATCACTGGGGGCAGTCTCGTGAACCTCCTCCTCAGCCTGGTCAGATCTATCGGGCAAGCTACTCGATCCCGTGGCCTGCGGGTGCGTCTTTGTCATCCTGGAGACGAATTGAAACAAAGAGATCAATATGGCATATGAATAGATTTATCAAAGAAGGACAGTTAAATTAATACAAGGAGAGTAATCATGAAAATCAAAAGATCGGAAATTTTCCTAGGTGTGATTGAGAAACTCCTATCATGTCCTAGGTCCTACGTCCTAATTGCAGACTCGTAATTAGTACTCTAAGTCGAGCACCATTACGAGATCGCACTAATTGCGACACAGACCTGCATAGGCCACCACAAAAACGTGTCACGACCCGCACCCTGATTAGGGGCACGAGAACGTAGGTACGTCCATCCTACGCCGCAGTGTCGGCGATAGAACGCTGTATAGGTCATCTATAACATCTAACATCTAACAACAAGATATATAAACCTGTCATCTCCGCACGGAGGTATAACATAACATCTCAACTCTATATCTCAAACACAAGTCTAGGAAAGATAGAGCATGATATGGAATCAGATGAAAGGAAAAAAACTGAATATAAATAGAGTTATCACGCCACACAAGTAGATGTCCAACACAAATAAATACAAGACCTGAAATATGACTAAGTCACAACTAACAATCGGAACAATCTGATACAAAACTGAAAACTATAAACACTAGACTAGACTAGACACCCTCTACTGAGCTAGATGCTCCTCAGGCTCCTGAAGGTCACCCTCATGTGTCCCATAGAAGGTAGGACAGTCACCATCATCATCTGTAATATTTTCAACAGGTCCAGTCAGGACAGGAACGAGCACAATACATCTCACGCAGTTCATATCATGTTGGGAAATATAAAGCATACAAAGGGTAAGATACATGGACTGTAAAGAAATATATATAAAAACGAGAGAGATTTGATAACTGGAAATATCTATATATATGATAAGTAAGAACTGTAGGTAACCTGTGATTTAGAGCATGAGATGGTTATATAAACAGGTTAGGACAATGCAAGGGTAACACCATTATGCGTGAGTGTACTATGGACATATACATGATTTCATAAGATTTCACAAGATGGGATTTTGATCACATAACCATTTCCTACTCACCCTCCCCAATTAATACACAAGGATCCAGTCAAGTTACGTTACCTTGCACAAGAGATTTTTATCATGTTTGTTCACGTGATCATGAGAGTACAAGATTGCACAAGAGTATACATGAATAGAGGTGTACATGAAATACAAGATGTTCGTGAAAAGCACATGACAACTGTATTTAATGCACCCCGAGGGGGATAATATCGCATGACAAGATCCATATAGTACCAACCCGTGATAATAACGTGACAGCATCATATAAAGTAATCTAGAGCAAGAATATAAATCCTAACAAGTATGAAATGATCAGAGAATGTACTCGCCTGTCACCCTGTATGACTGATATGAATAGATGTCCGAACTGGTGTCACAGAGTCCTATTTAGAGTAAAACAGGTCACAATATATCCACAATGGTAAAAATAGTGTATACAATGCATACTACATAATTCTA
Source organism: Iris pallida (assembly GCA_029216955.1). Classification (NCBI taxonomy): domain Eukaryota; kingdom Viridiplantae; phylum Streptophyta; class Magnoliopsida; order Asparagales; family Iridaceae; genus Iris; species Iris pallida. Next base: position 6,582,732 of record JANAVB010031018.1, on the reverse strand, counting down.
GGTCAATCTAGGCCAAAGTCAAACTTGGTCAACTCTAACAGTCAAACTAGGTCAACTTAAGTCATACTAGGTCATAAGGAGTCAACTAAGTCAAACAAGGTCAAGCAAGTCAAGGTTAGTCAAATCTAGGTCAAACTTAGACTAACTAAGGTTTTTTAGGTCAAGGGTCACTTGGTCAAGTTAGGATTAGCCCCTAATGGCCATAGGCTAGTAACTATGACCATAGGCTAATCACATAGGTTTCCATATGTAAACCTATATCTATACAATACAAGATCACATATATATACATATCTATATACTACTCATATATATCAATATATATATTTACACTATATATATAATACATATATATAACATACACTCATATATATACTAATATGTATATATATATATAGATAGTGAGAGAGGGAAAGTGATAGTGAGAGAGAGAGTAAATGAGAATGAGTGAGGGGGTGTGAAAATACTGTGACAGGGGGTTCCTATTCTCAGAAACCTGAGAATAGAGGCACAAACACACACACACATTACTTACATATATACACACACCTATACATACCAATATATATACATATATACACTCACATACACATAAACATATACCCACACACTCATATACATATATACATACATATACAGTGTATATACAGGCAAATACACACATAAATATATAACAAATTCAATTCAAAATTCATTTGGAAAATCTGGAAATAACCCAGAAATGGGGTTTACTGTGCATATATCAGAAATTTGGGAATACCCCAAATCGAAACCAAAAACCCAACCAATACCAACAAACAGTGGTTGGTAACCGTGCCCCCATGCGTGCTTGTGTCGTGTGTGTCCATGGGAGTCCACCACGACACGATACGACGTGTCTAGGAGTCAAAAACCCAAATCGGGTAAGTTTTATATACTGTGCAGTGTCACAGCGTCGTGCACGGGTTCACGTGTGTGTAGGACACGACACACACATCCACGTGTCTCGTGGTCGTGCCCCTAGGTTCGCCTAGGGTCAGGCTACACACCCAGGACCCTGACACGAGCCCACGTATCGCCGTGTCCAAATGGGAAGCCTGTATCAGTCGAGAAAACTCGACTGATACACACTGCTACGCGCAGCATCGTGCAGCGAGTCGAGTGGCTCGTGCTCGTGACACAGGACACGACACACCTCGTGCTCGTGTCCAAGTGTCCGCCCAATAATGGGCTACACGTGTGTCACCCTGACATGACACCACGACACGTGTGCATGGGATACGGGGTCCGTATCATTCGGAAAAACATGACTGATACGCGTGTTTCAGGCCGCATCGTGCACGTGTTCCAGCGTCTCGTGTACGCGACACAGGATACGACACTTCTCGTGCTCGTGCCCATGTGTACGCCAAGGGATGGGCTATACGCTCATGTCACCATGAGGTGTCCACGTGGCATGTCCGTGCGACACGACACGCTCGAAGTGTGCTCTGTGCAGTGCACACAGTGCAGTGTAAAACCCGTATTCGTGTCAGAGCTCTCTCGACACGACACGAGAGGCCGTAATATTTGAGGGGGGGCCTGTCAGAGGTTGCCCCCACCTCCGTGCCAAGTGGCACGTGTCCAGGTGGCGTGATGAGGGAGAAATCAGGGTCGGGTAGCAGGGGATTAATTGAACCCCTGTGCAGTGTCAGTGCTGTGGGTTCGTGTCCGATTTGGACACGAAAATGGACCCAAAACGTGCTCAGTCAGGTATGGTTGTGATCAGCAAGTCTAGGACTACACACACATGTAATTAGTTTTACAATTAACCAAAATGCATTTCTTTGTGGCATTTCAACAAACACAGTTTTTCAAACATGGATACGTGTCCGATACGGACACCAAATCAAACCTACTTCCTACCAAACTTGGCCTACAGGTCCATGGTACCTAGATGCATGCATTCATGAAGAGAAAACAGAATATTAAATATGTATGAGGGTATTTACCTATTGGTGAAATTCTAATAGAAATTAAGCTAGTAGGGGGGGTGTCCTTCCACTTGGATATTGCAAATGGCCTTGTGTCCTTGCTTGCTAGCCTCCCTTAGCACCCTCAATGTTGTAGGGTCCCAATGCAAAAGACTTGGGTGAATTTAGAGCTAATTTGAAGAAGTTATGAAGGTTTGATAGAAAGGGAAATTTCTAGGTTTTTAAAACATGTAAATTTGTATGGAATGAATAGATGGGGTTATATAGGAAGGGGGCATGCTAGGGGGTGCCCTTGGCTGGTCATGGCAAGGGGGGTGTCCTCTTGCCTTCCTTCAAGGTGAAGGCATGGACTTGGGTGCCAAGTTGAGATATTTTGAGGGTTTTAAGGAAAATATCACATATGTAAATATCTTAGATATTTTCTACCTTGACTAATATGTAATATCCATCCTCTAGTCTCTAGGTTAGTGGCTAACCTCTAGATTAGGGTAAACTAGGTTAGGGACTCTCATGACAATAATTAAATAATAATAATTCACATAAATCCAATAATTCCAATAATTTCCTAGTAAATTACCAAAATATCCCTTAGGCTAAAAAGCCCTAACTTGATGTTCTAAACCTATGACTAGGCTCATATGATCATGGTTAGTCTCTAGGTTAAGTAATCTCTAAGTTTGTACTAGCAAAATATCAAAATCACAAGTCGTGGTTTTAAATAGTTTTAAATTAACTAAAAATCACCAAAAATCATAATATGTTTTAAATATCATTATTAAATAATTATAATTACAAAATTTCAAAATTACCCTCATTTTAGAAACTGGGTGCTACACCTTGTTTGATTTGTAATCCCAAAAAGAATGATAGCTCACCCATCATACTCATTTCAAATTCTTCCTGCATAACTTTAGCAAATTCTACACAAAGTGTGTTGTTAGTAGAACCAAAAATAATGTCATCGACATAAATTTGAACCAATAAGAGAGTGCCATTATGGAATTTGATAAAATGTGTTGTGTCGACTTTTTCCTTAGAAAAATTATGTGAAACAAGAAAGGAGCTAAGGCGCTCATACCAAGCACGGGGAGCTTGTTTGAGGCCATAAAGGGCTTTGTGGAGTTTGAACACGTGATTAAAATAAGTAAAAGCACAAAGCATACGAATGGATTCAAGACGCGCAACCGGAGCATAGGTTTCATCGTAGTCAATGCCTTCCTCTTGGTTATAGCCTTGAGCAACCAATCGGGCTTTGTTACGAGTCACTAACCCATCTTCATTAAGTTTGTTTCGAAACACCCATTTTGCTCCAATAATGGGGTGATTGCTAGGTTTTGGAACAAGTTCCCAAACCTTGTTTCGCTCAAATTGATTTAGCTCCTCTTGCATCGCTATCATCCAAAATTCATCAAGAAAAGCATCATTAATATTTTTAGGCTCTATTTGAGAGATAAAAGCCACTTTTGCACAAAGATCATGAGTGGAGGATCTAGTGCTAACACTGGAGGAAGGATCCCCAATGATAAGTTCCTTAGGATGATTGGTGACAAATCTCCATTCTTTTGGGAGATCCTTTTGAGGAGGCTCGAGAGGAGGAGACTCTTTTGTTGGAGTCACAACTTCATTGTTAGATGAAGAAGAACGATCTTCAATAGAGGAGTTCTCCAACCCAAACGAGATGTCATCAATATCCTCGGAAGAGGAGAATGTAGAAGAGTTAAGTTCATTAAAAGAGACATTGATTGACTCTTCGACAACAAGACTTCTTTTATTAAAAATACGAAAACTTTTACTATGAGTAGAGTATCCAAGGAATATTCCTTCATAGGCTTTTTTTTCAAACTTGCCTAGGTTATCCTTGGTATTCAAAATAAAACAATTACAACCAAAAACTTTAAAATATTCAATAGAGGGAATTTTGTCAAACCAAAGCTCATAAGGAGTCTTCTTAGAAATAGGTCTAATCAAGACCCTATTTATAACATGACATGCCGTATTAACGGCTTCCGCCCAAAAATATTGGGGGAGCTTATATTGGTTTAACATAACCCGGGCCATATCGCCAAGGGTTCTATTCTTTCTCTCCACAACACCATTTTGTTGAGGAGTTCGTGGACAAGCAAAATCATGTCCAAAACTATTCTTTTCACAAAATCTTTTGAAATCGGCATTGTCAAATTCTCCTCCATGGTCACTTCTAATCTTGTTAATAGAAAAACTTTTCTCATTTTGAACACGTTTACAAAAAGCAACAAATTCACGAAAAGTATCACTTTTACAAGCAAAAAAAATAACCCAAGTAAATCTCGAAAAATCATCAACCAAAACAAAAGCATAAAGCTTGCCTCCAAAGCTAGCAACTCTACTAGGACCAAAAAGATCCATATGAATAAGTTGAAGAGGTCTAGAAGTGCTCACAGAGTTGATTGATTTGAAGGATGACTTTGTTAACTTACTCTTCTCGCATTCTTCACACACCATATTCTTTTTTAACGGGATACTTGGGAGTCCTCTTACGAGCTTCTTGGTAGCAAGACGAGAGATGGTATCCATGTTGGCGTGTCCGAGCCTCATGTGCCAAAGCCAACTCTCATCGTTCTTAGCAACTAAGCACCTGTCATTGTTAGTGTCTTCGACAAGATATAAAACATAGATATTATTTTCTCTAATGCCTTCATAAACAATAGATCCATTTGAACTATCGGTAATGAAGCATTTGAGCTTAACAAACTTGATATCATAACCATTATGGGTAAGATGACTAATACTAAGAAGATTGTGTTTAAGATTAGTAACAAGACACACATTCTTAATACAAAGATAAGAAGGGGAACCTATATTACCATTTCCTATAATGTGACCTTTAAGATTGTTACCAAATAAGATGTGTCCTTCCTTCTTCATCGATAGCATTGTAAATAATGAAGCATCCCCGGTCATGTACCGTGAACAACCGCTATCGAGAATCCACTTGCTTTTATCATGAGAAGGACTCTTCACCTACAACATAAGTTGAAGATGAACATTTTGGTACCCATGATCGTATGGGTCCTTGAGTGTTAGTCTTAGAAACCCACTTAAAAACTTTCTTATCAACAAGTTTTCTTGTATGACAGTAATTGGTCGTATGTCCAAGCAAGCCACAATAGTTGCAAATCGTAGAGGATTTAGAAGAAGATGTGTGAGAATCATGTATATGTGAATCTCTAGTGCGAGGAGTTCTAACATTAGTATTATGATGATGATAATAACAAGCATGATGCAAAGTGTTTTTCTTAACAAATGGTCATTTTCTTGTGTTAGAAAAGGATTTGTGTGTAGTATTCATGTAAGAAGTATGCCTAGCATTGTGATGAGAGTGGAGGTGTCTTGGAGTATGCATGTGAGTAGTGTTCTTATTACCTAGTTTCTTACTCTGTACAAGAAGATCATTATACTTAATAGAAGTATCATATTCTCTCCTATTAGCATCTTGAACTTTATGCATAGCAAATTCATAAGCTCTTCTCATGAATTGAATCTCATCATCCTTTTTCTTGATGGTGACAAGAGATTCTTGAAACTTGAGTCGCAAAGACTCTATCTCATCCGTGTCAGAAGCAGGAGATTTTTCTTTACATCAATAATGATGCTTGAGAGTCTTTCTACTTCAAGTTGAAGAGCATCAACCTCTTTTAGAGATTTCTTATATTTATTCCTAACACCTTTGTGCTCTTCATACAATTCAAGTATAGCTTTCTCCAAGTCATCATAAGTAAGAGTATTTAAGGAGAGATCATCAAGTACCTCATCGGTTGCCATGAGACAAACGTTGGCATTATGTTTGCACTCTTTGTCGTTGTCGGAGTCGCTTGCGTCACTCTCACACCAAATGCTTGTGTTGGCAAATTTTCTGGAGGACGAGCTTCCCTTGCTAGGCTTCTCATACTTGCTTGAGTCTTTTCTTATCATCGGACAGTCCCTCTTGATGTGTCCGGGTCTTCTGCATTGATAACACGCCGGATCTTTCTCATTGTCCTGTCTGAAGCGGTTGGCTTTGTTAAATTTGAGGAACTTTCGAAAGTGCTTATAAGCTGTGAGAGCTATTTCTTCATCGTCGTCCGACTCATTGTTGTCGGAGCTATCCTTGGAGTAGGACTTTGTAACTTTGAGAGCAAGAGACTTTTCCTTCTCTTTGGTCTTCTCCTTCTCCTTCTCTTGTATGGAGGATTCCTCTTGATCCTTCATATCGAGTTCATGAGTCATTAGCTTACCCATGAGGGTCTCAAGGTTCATGACTGTCAGGTCATTCCCCTCAATGATTGCGGTAGCTTTAGGACTCCAAACTTTTGTCAATCTTCTAAGAATTTTTCTGATCTTATCATGAGCAGGATATTCCTTACCAAGAGAAGAGAGAGGATTAATAATATCACCAAAACGAGTAAACATGCAAGTAATAGATTCATCATGCTTCATCTTAAAGGACTCATATTCTTGCGTGAGTCTACTAATCTTGGATTCCTTCACTTGTGAAGTACCCTCGTGTGTGACTTCAAGTAACTTCTAAATCTCATTGGAAGTCTTGCAAGTAGAGATTCTGTTGAATTTACTACTGTCGAGAGCACAATAAAGAGCGTTCATAGCCTTGGCATCTCGACTCACAAGCTTCTTAGTATTTTCAGTAAGTGTGTCCCTAAGGGTGTCAGAAGCAATATCCTCAATAACTCTGGAAGGAGTAGGAAGACCATTTATCACACAATCCCATAAATCAAAATCTATGGACTTCAGATAAATGCTCATCATAATCTTCCAGTAGTTATAGTTGGTTCCATCAAATAGGGGAGGCCTATTTGTAGAGTGTCCTTCATTGTGGAAGGTGTTGATACTAGGGTTAGTGGCCATGGATCACTCAAAGGGTGTAAATCCAAATCAAGAGAACAAAGCTCTGATACCAATTATAGAACCCTAGAGGGGGGTGAATAGGGAAATAAAAATTAACTAGAGCAACAGAAGCAATATATGACAAATAAAAGTAAAGAGTAAGAAGATCAAACACAAGATGTATCCTGGTATCCTCGCTTGAGGCAATCCAGTCCCGGAACTCTCTCCGACTTAAATCCACTATTTAATCAAATAGTACACACGAGTTTGGATCCGAAGAACTCGCCAACTTCAACACGAGTTTGGATCCGAAGACTCGCCAACTTCAACACACGAGTTTTCTTACGAAGGCTCGCCAACTTCAAACAAATAAGAAGAGAACTTGTTGATCTTCTAACACGTGAAGATCAAATACAACTCTTAAATACTCTATCACTTTGGGAGAGGATGACAATTTAAAAGCTTGGTAGAGTATTAATGGTGGAGCTCTTTGTTGCTTGAAAAATTTAGGACAAGAGTTGGTGAAAGCCTCAAGAGAGAGAAGGCTTTTATTTATAGAGAAACCAAGAGTTGGTGGTGTCACGCCCCAATTCGGGGAATCGTTCGATTTGCTTCGATTCACGCCGAATCGATCGTCCTCGCTAAGGCGTGATGCCGTACAAGTCTGGAGTTGCACTTGTACAAGGCTAGAACATACACATTTATATCAATTCATCTCATTTGAAAAATAAGCCACAGTTGCGAAAACATTGAGTAAGCGGAATAGGAAGAAAATATTCATTTTATTGATGATTGTAGTCAGAATACAACTTTTCTCGATAATATTTGAAATGCCTTTTCGGCTACATTGATTCATGAAAAGAAGTACAACTGATAGGCTGCCATGAAATAATTTCCCGTTCCATACATCACGCCCCTTTAGTACTTTGAAATATAAGCAGCTATCTTTGAAATCTCCGCAATACTTTGTGCGTCTTTAGGGAAAAATAACTTGAAAGGAAACAGCAGTTCAGAAAGCTTTAATTGCGATGTGCGCCCGAGCCTTCTCCAGTACCTGTGGAGGAGGGGTCAGCACATTATAACAATGCGCTGGTGAGCCCCGTTGGCCCACTCAGCTAAACCAACATTTTATTTATGACAAGCATTTTAAAGATATGAATTTATAAGGGACAGGCAACATTTAGAGTAAATCACAATTCAAATGACATGGTAGTTCAATAAACCATGTCTACTTTACCATTGGCCGAATCCAGCTTTCCTGCATAAGATACAGGATAATAATAATATACTTACCGCCCCTGCATAAGACATTGATTAGCATACATTCCCACGATGTGACCACTGGTGTTGTTAAACCATATGGACTCTTTTCATTCATTCATTTGCATTTGGGACTTCAAGATAATGAGATGACAGCACAGTAGGGAGCTAGCCTCTATGATGCCTCGCATTACTCATGTTCCTCAAAGCACTTTATTATTTTTTCCTAGGCCGAATCGGTACAGGCGCCCCTGTACCGTTCGAGGAAATTATTGCTCAATCCTTGTATATAAGTTGTCCATGGTCAGGCGAATGTGTGTCCGACTCGATATACACAGTGTGCATAGAATATTTGAAGTAATAGGCACATGATCATTCTTAGCATTTCATAACCATCATTCTAGGCATCAATTCAATCATTTCCATGTTCTGTTCATTGCAGTGTAATCAATTCATTTCAATGTTCTATCTCTAGCATCTTAGTGGTATTGACTTGTGGCATTAGCATCTTGGTATCGATCAACGGATATTGCAAGACAATTATTTAGTTGGCATGAAGGAATAGCGAGAGGGACAATACCACCACAGAGATCCACACTCACCAAATTAGAGAATCGTCGAGAGAGAGAGGAACACTGCACGCTTAGCCTTCTGTCACGCGTCAGTCTGCATTGGCACCAAAAGATTGATTAATAATCCGTCTCGTTGTGTTCTCTTCTCTCAGAATTCTCAAGAATGAATGCTATACAAATCGATGAAAAAGGGCAAGAATCAAATCATCGAAAATCATTCAGAAAAGCATCCATCAAAACCAAGCAGCAAAACTAGCAGCAAAACATCCAGAGAAAACTCTTGGACGCATTTCAAGAGAAACCGATCCATCAATTGGAAAGGTTCTTATGCACTTGTCCGTGATCGATTCGATGCCGACGGTAAGTTTCCCCAATACTCGGTTCCAACCGAGTTAGCCAAGCCACAAGCCTTACATAGTGAACCGCTAGGAGCGGGACACTACAGGTGGCAATTAATGCTCTGGATACAGCCAGACCGGCATACCGTCGGTATGCAGCGGCATACCGTAGGTATACCGGTCAAATAGTAACGGTCATATAAATATTCGTTGAGAGCATTAAATGCGACCATTAATGCTAGTCAGAGCAATTCAAAAATCAAATATTTGTAACCCGGTATACCGTCGGTATGTCGCGGCATACCGCCGGTATACCGACATTTTATCACAGAACGTTTTCAGGCAAACAAAATAGTATACCGTCGGTATGCCGGAGCATACCGCCGGTATGCCGGAGCATACCGTCGGTATGCCGACGTTTAGTCACAGAACGTTTTGTGGTCCACAAAACGGTATACCGTCGGTATGCCGACATTTTATCACAGTAAGTTTGTGAACGATAAAAACGGTGTACCGTCGGTATGTCGGAGCATACCGCCGGTATGCCGACAATTTATCACAGAAACTTTGTGGACAATGAAAACGGTATACCGCCGGTATGTCGGAGCATACCGCCGGTATGCCGTTCTGTAAGATATTGATTTTTGACTTAGGCTTTTAGTTTGTCATCCAACCTTAAGTGTTTACAGATATACCTAGACCTTGTACAGACTCTAAAACTTTAAGCAGTATAGGATGCCGTCTATGCAAGGAGCGCCGGTATCTGCTTCAGTCTTCAATGCAATGGATGGTAGCACTTGAAAGGATAGTCTTTATGTAGTAGAGCTTCTGAGAAGATATGAATCTGAAGACAGAGAAAACTAAACTACGAAGATGCTGTTAATATATCAAAACAAAATGTGCCAACACATTCTCCGTTTTAGATTAAACGGAGAATGTTAAATCCTATTGTCACACGGAGAATGACATTCTCCATTTAAATTACACATGAGAATGACATTCTCCGTGTCATTAGTACAGGGAGAATGACATTCTCCGTGTTATTTAACACGGAGAATGATATTCTCCGTTTAAATTAAAACAGAGAATATCATTCTCCGTGTACTAATGACACGAAGAATGTCTTTTCCATTGTTAAAACTGAGAATGTTCTTTACCTTTTTTTTTCATTATCGTACATTTCATTGATATTTGTTTTATATCTGTGCAAATAACAGAGCAGCTGAGACAAGCAAATAAAAGGCTCACTGATGAGAAAAACAAACTTCAAGGGGAAGTTAAATTGTTGAGTAAAGAAGCCACTGAAAAGGATGCTGAAATCAATAATCAAAAAGCCATAATTGATACATTGCAGCTTACCGAGCCTCAACAAATTCAAAAAAAATAACCTGACAAACCTGTCGAACCAGAAGTATGCAAAACAATATTAGGAAGGGGGGGAAAGAGGAGGCCAAAACTATCAGATGTAATAACTAATGATGATTTTACTCCCCAAGGAAAGAATACAACAAAAAGGCAGAAGCTTAAGGATGATCTGAAGCCAAAACCTCAACCCAAATCCAGAGCAAAAAAACAATAAGAAGGATGATTCAGCATCCAAAGAAGAATCCAGAATTGCAGAACTGGTAAAAAATGGCGACATACTCAGGGAATGCGATGACCTCAGACTTTGGAATGAGGCAGATGAAGAGCTGCAACAGCTTTACAAGGACCTCGTATTCAAAAACAAGATGGCTTCATTGTATGTATTCTTCTATATTCCTTTCATCTTTTTTACAATTATTTTTGTCCATTTCTATTGATTTATTCTAACTGAACTAAATTTATGTGCAGTAATCTTGTATATTGTTCTCCTGCAAGTCAAAATGAAGTTGAAATTATTCTGACAGCAATAGACATGTAAGACATATTCAACTATCAAGACATGGAGGCTGGTATACCAAACATAATAATAATGAAGATGAAAGAAGAACAAGAAAAATCAAGAAGTGAACCACAATCAAGTTCACAAGAGGTGCAACATAAGTGGTTTGCATTTATGTTGCCCCACACATTGGTAAAAATCAAAACTGAAACATTCCTCCTATTCATGTGTACACTGATGAAACTAACTAATGTTATTATGTCTTTGTTTTTTGGAAAACAGTCCATCGTTCGCAATACTCGTGTTAAAAATGCAAAAGTCGGTGCCATTGAAACTTTCAAAACAGATGTCGATGACCTAATCATGGGTTTACAGGACGACATAGAATGGCTATTCATTCATGTCTTTAATGATGGTATAAAACACTATACACTCCTGACATTCAACTTCAGCTCGTACGAGTGGGCACACTACAACTCCTTGGTGTAAAACACGTACGAATCGAGCAAGGCAGATGCAGAATATATGAGGGAGGTCTTAGAGCCTATTATAAGGAGAAAAATTGACATGATGAGGCAAAAATTCAAGGCGACGATAGAGTATGAAAGCAAAAATACGAACTTTCGTTCAAATTGCCCACAACAAAAAGCACCCAACTACCTCTTGTACACAGCATATTTTATGAGGTGCTTGATGATTCATCCGTTCACAATACCAGCAAAAGAAAATGACGATGACAAAATTCACAATAGGATTACAAAAGTTAGGTTGCAATGGCTTAAGAGGTTGCTTAAAAGTCCAAATACAAATGATGAACACATTATGAAAATGACAATGTACTAAGAAAGAATTGTATATTACATTGTTCTGTATATATGAAAATGAAAATGCAGTTATATTCTTCTGTGTCTGTGTCTGTGTTATTTTATTACATCTGCTCTGTATTATATTACATTGTTCTGTATATATGAAAATGCAGTTATATTCTTCTGTGTCTGCGTCTTTTGGTTACATCTGCTGTCTTGTATTACATTGTTCTATATATATATATATATATATATATATAGATATATATATCATTTTTCAATGACCATTCTGTGTCAAGTTCACAATAAGAAATGTCATTTTGTGCCATTCTCCATGTAATTTAAAACGGAGAATGGCATTCTCCGTTTTAATGAACACGGAGAATGTCCTATCTCTGTTGTACTTATAGGAGAATGAATATTCTTCGTGCTAAATAACACGGTAAATGGTCATTCCACTTTTTAAACGCATGAGGATGACCATTCTCCGTATTAAATAAAACGGAGAATATCAATCTCCGTGTTAAATAACACGGAGATTGGTCATTCTCCATGTTAAAACGCATAAGAATGGACATTCTCCGTGTTAAATAACACGGAGAATAGAATTCTCCGTCTTACTTAGCACAGAGAATGTATTCTCCGTGCTAAGTAAGACGGAGAATGCTATTCTCCGTGTATTTAACACGGAGAATAGTCTTTTTAGTTTTAAAACACTGACGATGGTCAATCTCCGTGTTAAGCAAGACGAAGAATGCCATTCTCCGTGTTTTAAACGGAGAATGGTCATTTTAGTTTTAAATTACACAGAGAATGTCATTATCCGTGTTATTTAGCACGGAGAATGTCATTCTCCGTATCATTTAAAACGGAGAATGGTCATTCCATGCATGATAGACCATTGTCCGTTTTAAATTACACTTGTAACAACTATTAAATGCCACCTTCTTTATTGGGGGGGGGGGGGGGGGTGGGCAGTTGAGTAGTTTACGGAATGAACCTATTAAATGAGATTCATTATGCTGACTATTAGGTTCATCTACATTTATTGGACAGTATGTCCTATATAAAGGGCTTTCTTGAGGAGCAAACTCCATCATCTTCATAGCATTTTCATTATGCACGACCCTGACTTAGTTTTGAGAGGAGAATGGCCTGGCATCAGTTTGTTGTTGGCTGTGGATCTCTTCGTTCAAAGTAGTTATGTCCTTGTAGAAGAACACGTATTAGTGAATCTCGAGATGCATTGGAAGACCTTGTTCGAACCTGAACAACATCTTGGCAGTCCTCGTGCTTTGTCAAAAAGTTGGGGTGTCATGCTATGCCCTTCTCAGAAACGGTCTAGCATTCCCTTGGCAGAGCCACCCCGTTATTCCGGAAGAGCCACAAGTTGTGCTTTGTTCTGCTCATTCCGGCATTCGGGGTTGCGGGTACAGGAAAGAAGGAATACGCTTCGATGCTATCTTCTGTGAAGATAAACCCTCTCGTATGTGCACCAAGATGAATAAGGGTTGCACTTCTGTGAAGATAAACCCGCTTGTATGCTTCTTTAGGCCTTTCTGAATTTGTAATAGATGCTTTCTTTAAGAACAATCTGAGTCTTTGTAATAGATCCTTTGTAGAAGAACAGTATAAGTCTTTCTGAATCTGTAATAGAGCTTTTGAACACATATTAAAGTCTTTCTTAATCTGTAATAGATCCTTTGAACACATATTAATAAAAGAACTTCTTTCTATAATTTATGTTTCAATTTTATTTTTCTCTGTCTATATACTTTGTAACATCTGCGGTGCATTCTATAATAAAATTACGGATAATATGACATTCAAAGTACAAATGAGAATGTTCATTCTCCGTGTTAAATTAAAGTACACATTAGAATATGATATTTTCTGTTTTAATTAAAATGATAATGCCATTCTCCGTTTAATTCAACACGGAGAATGTCATTCTCCGTGTTGAATTAAACGGAGAATGGCAATTATAGTCTTATAGCGCATGAGAATGTTCATTCTCCATATAAGTTAAAACAGAGCATGGATTTTCCAGTATTGAAATGAATGAGAATTCCATTCTCCGTGTTACCTGAAACGGATAATATCATTCTCCGTACTGAATTACAAGGACAATGGCACAAAGAATGAACATTTCCATTCGTTTTAATACTTAGAATGCCATTCTCCGTCCTAGATTAACACGTAGAATGAGATTTAACACGGAGAATGACATTCTGTGTGTCACCTAACACATAGAATGTCATTCTCCGTGTCACCTGACATGGAGTATGTCATTCTCCGTGTCATATAACACGAAGAATGACATTCTGTGTGTTATGTGACACACAGAATGTCATTCTCCGTGTCACCTAACATGTAGAATGGTATTCTTCTTTTAAATCCACACGGAGAATGTCATTATTTGTTTTAAATGTCATTCTCCGTTTTAAATCGACACGGAGAATGTCATTCTCCGTGTCACCTAAAACGGAGAATGGCATTATCTGTGTCACCTAACACACAGAATGTCATTCTCCGTGTTAAATTGAAACGGAGAATGTCATTCTCCGTGTCACAAAATACGGAGAATGATATTCTCCGTGTTAGGTGACACAAAGAATATCATTCTCCGTGTCACCTAACACGGAGAATGTCATTCTAAGTGTTAAAACGAATGGAAATTACACGGTGAATGACATTCTCATTGTTAGAACAAATGAGAATGCTATTCTCTGTGTAATTTGAAACGGAGAATGGCATTCTCCGTCTAAGAATGACGGAGAATGGTCATTATGCATTCAAAAACTGTAAAACATTAGATATAACAGACTTTAAAATAGCACCATTGATATCAAAATTGTAAGAAATGTATGGAAAAAACAGTTATATAAAAGGAAGAATATATGTATATGTATTAACGAGGGGGCACTGCCTCCTCGACCACCGTAGAAGCACATGGGGGGAGAGGGCAAGTGCTGCGATTGTGATTACCTAATTCTAGACAATTATGGCACCTAACCTTCCTCTTCTCTTTTCCCTTGTTTTCATAATTGCTCTTATAACGGTCCACCTTTGGTCGGCCAGGACCCCGTTTCGGAACAGGGGGTAGGACCAAATCAGTTGAATTATTTGCAAACTGTTTTCCAGAATCTGGAACTAGACGAATAGCACATGAATATAGCTTCTGGTAGAAATCTGATGTCCAATACTGCTCCACAAAATCGTAGACGGATTTGCCTGAACCAAATCTGATGCATTGGATTGCATGGCTGCATGGAAATCCATATACCTTCCATCTACGATAACTACAATGCCAATCAAGAAGATTCACCAAGTGGGAGGAAGTATCTGCCATCACCTCAAACTCGAAATTACCAGACCGATATACCTTATAAGACATGTCATCATCTGTAAGCTGCTTCAGCATATTCTCGACGTATGGAGTCAATATGTTATTGAAATCACTTGCATCCTTGTGGCGATCTGAGATCATCTTCATCATCTTTACTCGGATGACATTTACAAGTGCTGAAATAGGCATTTTCTTCTCAGCTTTTATCCATGAATTGAATGACTCTGCACTACTAGAAGCAACCTTACCGTATCTACATCCCAGAAAGAATGCATTTGACCAATTTTCAGGCTTTTGTTTATCCATCCATTTCACAATATGACCACAATTCAGATCATAAATCTTCTTAATTGCATGTTTATACCCACCTTTATACAGGGGAAAAAGATTAATTAATAAAGATGGAAATCAAGGAACAAGCACATAAAAATAAGGACCATTCTCCGTTTAATTTAACACGAAGAATGTCATTCTTCGTGTATTTTTAAACGGAGAATAACCCGGAGAATAGCACGGAGAATAGTCATTCCCATTGTTATAACGCATGAGGATTGTATTCTCCGTTCTAAACTGACGGAGAATGATATTCTCCGTTCTAAATGACACGGAGAATGACATTCTGTGTATAATTTAAAACAGATAATGTCATTCTTCGTGTAAATTAATACGGATAGACATTCTTCGTGTTATTTACACGGAGAATGTTCATTCTACTTGTTAAAATAAAGGAAAATGCACAAAAAAGCTGCATATATCTGTCTCATTTACACACCTGGAGTTAGAGCATATACTGCTTGCCTCCAAGCTTCAAGTACATGCAGATA
Organism: Iris pallida; assembly: GCA_029216955.1. Classification (NCBI taxonomy): domain Eukaryota; kingdom Viridiplantae; phylum Streptophyta; class Magnoliopsida; order Asparagales; family Iridaceae; genus Iris; species Iris pallida. The sequence continues at coordinate 6,566,907 of JANAVB010031018.1, read as the reverse complement.
CACTCTTTCATTTTCTTTCTCCTTCAGTGGTATGTTATTCTTCATGTGATAATAGCAATAGCTATGGTAAGCAGTAGGGAACACTTTGGGAACTTCAGAAACTAAACCGGTGCCTTGATCTGAAAGAAAAACGATACGCCTACTATATCCAACAACATTCTTGAGATTTTTAAGAAACCATTCCCAATTGTCACCATCTTCGCCCGAGACTATACCGTAGGCAATAGGGTAGAACTGTTGGTTACCATTCTTCGCTGTAGCAAACATCAAACACCCTCTAAACCTCCCTGTAAGAAAAGTTGCATCCAAATATAGCATCGGACGACAATATTGAAAGCCTTCGACACAAGTCCTATATGAAAGAAAAAGTCGCTGAAACCTCATTAACGTATCATCTTTCTGAAAGTCGATAACGGAACCAATATTGGTTTCCTTTACCTTTTCGACATACCAACACAAGTCGCTGTAAGCTCTAACATCATCTCCATATATTTCTTGGTGCACCAACCTAATGCCATGGTATGCCTGCCCGTAGGTAAGAGATAAACCGTAGTCAACCTTGAATTCATCAACAACTGATTTTGTCGACTTTTTAGGATCCATCATGTAATGTCCCAAATTCGTGATACGTATTTAGTGTACGTATACGTGTTTTGGACCCATATTTTATTTAGTCATGATTAGTTATCTTGGTTTATTTTGCATTGGCTTGGTTTTATTGGCATTGATAGTTTAATTGGTTTTAATGGTTCATTGGTTTATTTTTTTGGATTAGTGAGGCTTGGTTTATTTCATAATTCATTTGGTTTAAATTGCTAGAGAGAGAGTTTATTGGCCTTGACTTGGTTCACCTTGGTTTATCTTGGCTTGGTTTATTCTTGGGTTGGTTCGGCTTGGCTTGGTTTTGCCTTGGTTCATCATGAACCAATAGGAGAACCACCTACCTACCACCACCACTACCATTTATTAACCCCCACTTCCTTCTCTCTCTTCATTACTCTTCTTCTTTCCTCCATTAACTCCTTACCTACCAGGAAGAGAGTCTAGGCAAGTGCAGCTTGCTTCGCGAAGGAACTCCATTTTATTGTTCCATTCTCTTCCTCTCGAGATTCTAATACTCTTTAGTACTTGCTGTTTTCAATTTCCATGGTTAAATTTGTGTAGATCTAAGCTTATAGTATTTTCGGATTTTTTGGGTTTTGATCTATTTAGCATTGTTATTTTCAAGTTTTGATGGTTCTATGTTGTAGAGCATTTCATTCTGCCCCGTTTTGACCTATGGAAGTTCGGATTTGGACTCTGGATGAAGGTTTCATGGAGCTTGGAAGCATGGGTTCATGGTGTACTTCTTCTCGGAAATATTGGAGAAGAAGCACAGCCCTGAGCCGCATGGCAGCACTTGACCGTATGACAAGTTCATGCGGCAAGTATTCCTTCCAGCCGCATGTAGTTCTTCTTACTTAAACCGCATGACTGAGCTTCCCAGTCCAGCCGCATGAGAAGTTCCTTCCCAGCCGCATAAAATTCCTTTATCCCCTGGCCGCATGAGACTCGACTCGGTTCAGCCGCATAGCCCTTTGCTCTGCGGGCCGCATGAATCCGAGTCCGTTCCAGCCGCATGAGAGCCCTTTCCCCGTGAGCCGCATGACGTTGTTCCCCTTGTAACCGCATAGCGCCAATCTTCCTAGCCGTATGGAATGCTCTGACTTAGTCGCATGCGTCCTCTCTTCCCGCTGGCCGCATGGAGACTGATACCTTTAGCCGCATAGTTTCTGCCCCTGTCCTTAGCCGCATAGACTTTTCTCTTATCAGTCGCATGCGCCTGACCCCATTCAGCCGCATGGGCTGTTCTCCTCCCAGCCGCATGAGATCATTCCTGACCGCATAGGCCTGAGCCGCATGGTTCTCCTATAGCCCTGGGTACTATTATTTTATTATTAATTGCCCATGTCTTGTAACCCCTGTGTAACTTGAGTTCTAGTGACCCTGAGCCGTAGGGCTCCTTCCTGTGCCTTGCCCTGCTATTTAAGTTATTATTATTATTATTCTTATTAATTCATGTCTTGTATCCTTAGCATAACTCGAGTCTCCTGATTGAATGCTTGTACTATACTGTCCTGTACATGTACCCTGAACACGACAGTGACCCGTAGGGGTGCACTCCTGACAAATGACATGATATGACCTGATAGTGGCCCGTCGTGGTGCACTCTTGACCAGTAAACTTGACATGATAACCTGACATGATATATCTTGATAAGCTATTGCGACGGCTACCTGACATGACATGACCTGTATAAGTAACCTGGACACCGTGGGCGATTGTGCTTGTACAAATAATCCAGTCCTATCTTGCATCATGTCTAGGAGGGGACTCCTGAGCACCACGGTCAGGAGTACCTACTGAAATGGACTAAGGTTAATGACTAGAATAATTTACTAGTCATGAAGAGATGTTCTCCAGTTACAGGCGACCCCGTTATTTCGGCCGCAAATGTTTGGACTTGTAGCCTGCCGACGAGTAGGGCACATTTCCAGCCCACTGTCATGTGGGGCACCCTCCATTGTCACTTTAATGATTGAACTCTATTGTCACTCTAGTGTATTGTACTCTCTCTGATTGTCGCTTTAATGATTGAACTCTCTAAATTGTCACTATAATGTTCGCCTGGATAACCTGGGTAGCTGCAGGGCCTGTGACTACTTGGAGCATCTCATTGCATTTGCTAGTAACTAGGATTGTGATAACCCTAGTTAGTTAATGTAGAAAGCCGTAGACAATGATTGGCCGTGATTGATCGGATGGAGTCTAGTCCAGTATAGTATTGTCTAGAAGTGATTGATTGCAAGATTGTACCAGAATGATTGAATGATTGTCACTCCAGATTGTTACTATAATGATTGTACTCTATTGTCACTCTAGCGTATTGTACTCTTCTTTGTCACTTTTATTATTGTACTCTCTCATTTTTATCTTAATGATTGTCACCTTTAGCAATAAATGATCAGAGACTAAGTTCTGTTCAGGCAAAGGGTTACAATCTCGGTCCTTGTTTGGTTTAAGGATTGTAACCTGGCTTCCGGAATAGTACCTTCGTCTTCTCTTCATATATTGCCCAGCTATATTTTATTTAGCATGATTCTCCAGTTATCTTATGTCAACGATGCTTCACCTAATTATTTTCTCTGATTGGGATAAGTGCATTGGTAGTGCACAAACCCCAATCTGTGTTACTTATTGTTTTCTTACATGTTGAATGCTAATGATTTGTTGGTTTAGTTCCTAAGTGAAGCTTCCTTTGTGGCACTTGCTCTTCTGGGGTCTGACCCAGCTGGTTTTGTATGGCCAGATACCGAAGCAGCACCAAAGGATCTCCCTGCTTTCTAGCCCGATGGTGACCACCAGGCGTAACCAGGGCATCGAGTGGGTTTCTTTTGTTCTTCCACTGTAATATTGTAAATTATTCTTTTGAGGCATTTAGCCGACGAGCAAGTGTTAGCTCGATTGCAGCTTTTACTTATTGTCTGCCTACGGGCTATAACATGATTGACAAGCCCCGGGGGTTGATCATGTATGATTGAACTCTTGCTAGTCCTCACATTTTGTAACGACTAGCTTCATGATCATTCCGAATATGTAATGTATGGGACGCCTTACTATTGTGTATTTGGTGGTCTGACATCTTGTAACTTTTATTAGTTGGTTGAGATTGAGACAATAGGCTATTTTATGACCTTAAGAGACTGATGGATTGTAGTAAAACCCTCACATATCTAGACAGCCGTGACCGTATAGCGGCGTGGATTCCATTCCGTTATACGTAGCTGGCTATGTCTGCCCCCGCTCTCCAGTGTTCTGGTTCTGGGGCGTGACACATCCGAACAATGTCACTAATCAAACTTTTAACAAACTTTGCTGGAACAACTATATTACCTTTATCCATATAGCCAGCTCCACAATTGTGTTCTCCCACATACCTCTTCACCTCAAAAATTTAATTATCTTTCGAAATAGATATAGCATGGAAGCTCCACAAACAAGCATGGGTCTTGTAATTCTTGCAGCAAACGGTGTACCTCCCCGGCTCAGATTTTAGAATATGGAATGGATGGCGAGATTCAAAACATACCTTCCTAACAGCGTGCCTAACTTCTTCAACACCATTTAGGAAAATCTGACCAACGCCTATAATTGATCCAGGCCACATATCCGATTTCTTCTTCTTTACTGTCTCAATTGAGCCCTCATAAAATTCTACTACTCGTTTATCCTTTACAGTAGGAGAACATCTACTACTCAAGGAACTAGAAGAGGAAGACAAAGGTTCCATAGGAATGCTTTGACAAGGAAAAGATGTCGATGAAGAACATGGAGGGTATACTTGCTCCACAAATAGATCAAAGCTCACGTCATGGGTACCATTGAAACCCCCAACCAAGGACCGAAGCCAAAAATCACTGTCAACATACAGTTCAGTCCCATCAGAATGCAAAAACTTGAAACGAAAGGAAAGTGGATCCAAAGAAGTCCATCGATCACACACTTGATGCTTTAAAAATTCTACGGTACTTTCATGTGTGACACGGCAGAAAACTATGTCTCTCTTGAAACAAAGATTAACTAAACAGCTTGAATTCATTCCCCCTGATAACATTAAAACAGAAGAGATCACAAAATAGGACAACACATATTTCTGACATTCTCCGTCTAAAACAGACGGAGAATGATCATTTTTCGTCTAAAACTGACGGAGAATGATCATTCTGAATGGAAAATGGTCATTCTCCGGTCAATTCTAACGGATAATGGTCATTCTCTATAATCGTTGCTCAGTTAATAATCTTCATAATAAATTCAAATTCAGCAAAAAATTTGCGACTGGACGAAGATGATGTATGAATTTCTACATATCTAAACTCTCACCTTGTTTTAAGATCTATAAAAAGAAAAGAAGATGATCTTCTCTCCACAATTGACCTAATCACCGAAAAACTTCAAATCACTCCACGAAGAAGAAGAAGAAGATGATGATGATGATGACGATGATGAGCGAAGTTCGACTGAAGAAAATTACAGTGAACAACGAACGATATTTGCGATCTCTGCTGAAGATGAGAACAATAGAATTCAGATCTCTCGTGAAGAAGAAGAAGAAGAATAAAATCGTAATCCAAATCTGAGTTTGAGAAATCAGAATCATAAATATATGACCAAATTTGGGTGAAGGGATATTTTTGGAACTATACAAATGACAATAGAGCATCTAAATAGAATCTTATAATATTTAACGTGGAAATATATAATTATGGGCATTTCATAAAACCCACCCTGCGGGTGGGTTTTTTATAAAGCCCAACCCCGAAATTGGATTTTACAGCAATTTTCAGTTTATACAAATTGGTATTGGACATATTGCTCACTCTAGACAGATTGGCTAGATTTGGGGTACCCAGAGGAGAATGTACAAGTGTTATGTGTTGACAAGACAACGAATCCACGGTGCATCTATTTTTGGGGGGTTCGTTCTCCATGTTTGTCTGGAGTAAGTAGGAAGAGGTGCTCAACTTGCAAAATGGAGGGCCAAAGGAATTGAAAGTGTGATGCTGGAAGGAGGAGAGGATCACTTTGATCCTGAGAAGCCTGTGCGAGATTAGCGTCAATGGTATGGCATGTCTGAAGGAAGAGAAATAATAGAACATTTGAAGGGTTATGCACAAGCTCTACTGGGGTATTACATAATGTTGAACGTGATGTAAGGAAGGCGGGGACGATGAGACCAAGTCCTTGACTGAGTTTTGTATCCCGATGAAATATATATATATATATATATATATATATATATATATATATATATATATATGCAAATGATCTCTAGTCTAGTGGTTAAGAGAGATGAATGCAGTCCAAGTGGTCGGGAGTTCGAGCCCCAGTGGAGGCGTGGTTGGGAGTTCGAGCCCCAGTGGAGGCAAGTTCGCCACAATTACCCATTGCTTAAAAAAAAAAAAAAATTATATATATATATATATATATATATATATATATGACAATGACCACTAGTCCAAGTGGTTAGTGTGGAGGCATGTGGTCCTTGTGGACGAAGTTCGAATCCCAGTTGAAGCGATTCCGGAAACTAATTACCCTTTCTTCAAAAAATAAAATTATATATATATTTGAAAGAAGGTAATTGTGGCGAACGCTCCCACTGGAAATCGATCTCCTGATGCATCTCTCTTAACCACTAGGCTAGAGGTCATTTACAATATATATATATAATTTAATCACAATTTCAATTTTGGGTTTGGGTCCAATAGCTAATTTTGAATCTAAAATTTGAGAGTTTTTTTTTACTGTTTCAATTTCAATTCAGTTGAAACCAAATAAATGTTCCCTCGTATCTCAATGATCCCTACATCTCAAATGGGCTTGCAAGCCTACCTTATGATACATTTTTGTTATATTTAATGCTGGATTTCGTAGGTATATTTACTACTACGTTGGATTCAAATTTTTTCTTTCAACAAATGGTAAAAAAAGATTTCATTATATCTTATGATTCAAATAAATCTTTTCAACAAATGGTAAGAGAGAGATTTAATTCTATCTTAGAATTCAAATGAATCTTTTCAAATAAATCGTAAAAGATAAATTTAATATTAATATTAAATTAATATTAATACTAAATTAATATTAATATTAACATTAATGTTAAAATTACAATTAAAATTAAAATTAATATTGACATGGTCATTACTTTTAATTTTAACATTAACATTATCATTATCATTATCATTAACAATAATATTACTATTATAATTATAATTATAATTCTAATTCTAATTCTAATTCTAATGATAAAAAAATTAATATTAATGTCAATATTAACATTAACATTAATGTTAATGTTAATATTAATGTTAATTTAGTATTAATGTTAATGTTAATATTAATATTAATATTAATATTAATGTTAATTTTAACGTTAACATTAACATTAATATTAATGTTAATATTAATTTTATATATTAATGTTAATTTTAACATTAACATTAATGTTAATTTTAGTATTAATATTAATAATAATATTAAAGTTAATATTAAAATTAATGTTAAAATTAATATTAATATTAATGTTAATGTTAATTTTAACATAATGTTAATATTAATGTTAATCTACTATTAATATTAATTTAGTATTAAAATGAATTTAATATTAATATTAATATTAAATCTATCTTTTATTATTTATTGAAAATATTTATTTGAATCCTAAGATAGAATTAAATCTATCTTTTACCATTTATTGATATGATTTATTTGAATCATAAGGTATAATTTTAACATTATATATAATTTTGTTTGGATTGGAGGAAGACCTAAGTGTGGTGTGTTTAACAACTCTTGCTTAGATTAAAAGTTTTGAGTGAGAGAAAAATTAATAAAAAAATAATATTTACCAAAATATCATTATCACATATGTCATAAAATTAAATTTGATTAAAATTTTAATTATAAATTGTCAAAATATTCTCACAAATGAGAAAGTTATGGAGGAGCATGTTGAAAGTAAAAAAAACAAATAGTAAAAAAAGTCATAATAATTTATAGGACAAATAAGAAATATTTATAAATTTTTAAACAAAACATCTTAATTTCTCTCGTTAACCCTATGTGAGTTGAAAAAATAGACAAAAGAGAATTAAACAAACTCTCACTTAACATTCTATAACCTACCTCCTAAATCCTATCCTCAAACCAAACATAATTTTTATTTTTCTCACTCAACTCTCTTAACCTTCAATCCAAGTAGACCCTCAAACTAGAGTTGAATTATGTCACAAACAGATCAAAACTTGTAGATCTACATGTAAAACATATTCATATGAATGATTGACAAAGTATGCAAGAGAGTCCATATAGTTCTTCATCGAACTTGTAAATTCTTATTAGCATCAACGAAGAAACAGGAGCAGCATAGTCGTACAACAGCAGTAATATGTATATATATGGATGCAGATCAAAAGTCCGCAGAAAGTCACGGCCAAAGTCCCGTCTCTAGCACATCGGATCGGTGTCCGCGTGCGCATCCGTTCGATCCAACGGGGAGCTCTGCGGAACTTCCGATCCGGATCACATATACATATATATATTTATATTTATATTGAATTGACTCAGAGACTCAGAGGGAGGCCTTCAGCTGCTGGGTCCGATGATCATCAGCGACGGCAGCAGCTGGCATCTTGGCGGCGCCGACGCAGTCCAGGCCGCAGCCGCACTGCGGTATGACGTCGAAGTTGTCGATGGGGAAGTCGGCGGAGGCGATCCCGACGGAGAACTCGAGCTGGTCGGCGGTCCTGGTGACCTCGGCGATGCTGATCCAGAGGAAGAGTATCTTGACGCTGACGCCGTCCAGGCCGCTGAGCTTGCGGTCGGAGATCCGTCCGGAGACCCGGGGCTTGTACCGGATCTTGTAGGCCTCGAGGGAGAAGCTGCACGTGGAGTCGAAGCGGACGGTGAACTCGCCCGTGGCCGGGTCCAGGTCGTAGCCCGTCGCGCCCTTCGGGAGGAGCCCCACGGGGAGCCCGTACGACCGGAGCACCTCGTACGCCGAGAGCTGGGGCGGCGGGGTTGCTGACGACGCGGCGGCGGAGGACGACCGGACCCAGAGGAGGAGGAGGAAGAGGAAGGAGTACTGGAGAGAAGAAGAAGAAGAAGAAGACATGGTTGTTGGGATTGGGGGATTGGGTTAGTTGGCTGGTGTGTGCGCATGCGAGACTTTTGTGTGTGGTTGCGCCGTGTTTGACTGGCAAGTAAGTAGGAATATAGTGGTAAGAGAGTATGACCGGAGGCAGGAGAGTGGTTCAGGAAATTAATGCTACGACGTTGGATACGACACGACACCATGACCAACAATATGGGTATGACACCTGTGTTTGCTTTATAGTGTATCATAATAAAGCAATGCTACAGTTACAACCAAACATTTATAACCTTCTTATAACCACTCATCCATTTTCTGACATGTGGGACAGGTGGTGGCCTAGCCCACATGTCAGCAAATGGGTGTAAGTTGTAAAAAGGTTGTAAAAGTTTGGTTGTAAACCAAACATTTCCCATCATAATAAAGGTCCAACTAATCCTACAAAATCTGGTGCCAGAGACGGCCCAAGTCACGGTTCAGAGTCCCAAAATAAAATAGGACATCAATATGGCTAAACTTGTACGTATCATGTGTCATTTCTAACAAAATCAAATTATGGTGTAGTCGTTATAACACAAATATTTCTACTTTGAAGGGCCGATCATGTCTAGTGCTGTTTCCGAAATCATTTCAGGGCCGATCATGTCTAGTGCTGTTTTCCGAAATGGATATCCTAACTATATCTTCTATATGTAACTTTTTGTAACTATAATTATTTCATTATTTGAATCAAAAAAAAAATATAAAAATTACATGCACAAAAGAAAAGAAAAAATTTGATTAGAACATCTATTTTGGAGACAACAAATCTATTTCCACAAAATTTAGTCCCTAATCCAAATCTTTAAGGCTTGGATTTGGCACGTGGAACATTTGGACCGATTGTGTTAATTTAACCTTTTTCCCATTTTTTTATTCGTCCACAATTTATTCAAAAGGGTTATTTACACTAACTATCTACAAGTTTTGTATTTATAACACAGAATATTTCTACTTTTAAACTAACTATGCTAACCAACCCTCCATATAGAAAATAAAAATAAAAAAAGGATGGTTAATGTTATAATTTGTTTAAAAATTTTAAAGTAGGAATACCTCGTATAATAAACATAAAATATGGGAATGATCAGTGTAACTGTAATATTAGTTTAAAACTTCAGAAACACCTCGTACTATAAATCAAAAAAATAAGGTATAGTTAGTATAAATAATCTATTCAAAATAGTCACGTGCATCTGCTTTACAAGTAAAAGAACAAAATTTTCTATTATATTGTTAGAATATATATATTGTTAGAATATATATATATATATATATATATATATATATATATATATAGGATGAGGGAGATGAGATGCCACCCTATGGAGGGTGGCTACATGTCACTAGGGATGGCAATGGGGCGGGTCGGGGGCGGGGATCATACCCCCCATCCCCGTCCCCTTCCATGGTCGGCTTTAAACTTTTATCCCCATCTCCGTCCCCGTTTAACAATGTACTCCCCGTCTCCGTTCCCGCAACCCGCCCCATTAACAGCTAGATAATTACGTATAAATCTGTACTATTATATAATATCTATACTACTATATAATAGAAAAAGTTTGCTTCAACGTAATTTTTTCTACCATATATGTACTTACCCGACTTTACTAATTAAAATTGTTCATTAAATTGAATAAGGACAACTAGGTAATAAAGTATAATTCTCAAAGAAATATAATTCACTATAATGATGAACTTTGCTCTTCCCAGATACACAAAATAATAATTAAAATGAGATACACAAAATTATATATATATATATATATATATATATATATATATATATATATATATATATATATATATAAAGTAAATAAAATATTAACCATTTGATAGTGTTTAAATTATATAATTTTAACCGTTGATTTGAATGATCATATCAACGTTAAGATTAGACAACTTAAACACGTTGAAATGATTACTATTCCGTAGATGGAGGAGGATGCAAAAATTAGAGGGTACAGATCCCTCCCACCCCACCTTCTCTTTATATATACTAGCATATGTGCACGTACCTTGCACGTATTTTAACATTTCTTAATTAGTTTAGGAATACTCTTTAGGAAGACCAAAGGGTAGTCTTCCTAATTACTAAGTTGTCCTTATTAAAATTAATGAACTATTTTTAATTAGTATAAGTATGTAAGGGTATTTTCGGAATTCAAAAGTTTCACCATCTAAGTTTTCCTATATATATATATATATATATATATATATATATATATATATATATATATATATATATATATATATACCGATAACAAACTCTCCTATGTTATCAATGAGCAAAGCTACATAAACACGATCGCTCGAGTAGTTTCAGGCCATCACCAAAAAATTGAATTGAACAATCCATTCAGATTCATATATTACAAATTTTTATAAGAAGTATGTGTTGTGATCTAAATCTCAAATAAACCTATTTGTTTTCTTTTGGCGTGCCTATTTTCTTCTTCTTCTTTGAACTGCCTAATCTTTTTGGTGTGGACATGGACCCATAAATTTTATAAGGCCGATGTTTTTGGACTCCTATTTTCTATATACTCGATCTACTGTTTGTCCCCTGCATTTAACTATATGACAATTTTATTCTTCTCATAAGCAATGTATCATATGTTTATTTTTTTCTATTTTTAAATTTTATTTAAAAAAATATAATCGTCTTACTGTCTCTAATAATGTGTCGCAACTCTTGGATCTTTGAACACTTGTTGTCATGAGTCATGAGTCCGTAGTTGCCTGACAACTTCAACTTATGAAATTCTAAGCAATGGATTGTATTAAACTTAGAATATGAATATGATGAGATAGTAAATATGAATATGATAAGATAGAAAATATGAAATGATCTCTTGAAGAGAGTGGAAATAATCTCCCGAAGAGATTGGACTCTTGAAGAGTTAATCTCTAGAATAGATAATTATCTAAAAGAGACATACTATAATTTTCAAAAAATATAACATTAATCTACTGAAGATATAAGCAAACATTAATCTCTTGAACATATAATCTCCCACAGAGATAAATCTCCTCAAATGTACTCGGGAATTATTTTATGCATGTATCCTAAAGATGTTCATGGATCATGGAAACATCTCTAAGTATATCTTTGTCCATTGTACTCTTCTACTTCGTTGAATTTTTTTCCACTAGTATTCCTGAAAAAATTATATTTTTTTAATAATATTATTTTACTATTTTTCTTGCATGGAATAATAAAAGTGAGTTTGAAGGTTTTAATGAGGCAGTGTAAGTCACACCCACTTAAATAATATTCTTGAAGAATATTATTTTACTCTCTTATTTCTATGAATTTTTTACCAAAAGATTTTTTTTTTCCTTATATATATTTTAATGAGGCAATAATTAAAGATCCTCTCTCTTTATATATCTTCTACAATATAATGCGGCTTCAAAACGACTTAAAAATGACCCGTCCAAGCCGTATGTATATCATCAACCACCATTTAATTTTAAAAAGTGACAAAAATTATAATTTTAAACTTACTATCATTTTCTTCCATATAACCAAATACCCTCCTTTTATTTTATTTCGTATAACCCGAATACCCCATCTTTTATTCACATATATCCGTAACAAATTATAATTAAATTAAATTAAAGTTCTATAAACCTTAATTAAAATATAAATATATATAACATATCTTAATTTAAATCTTAAATTATACTTTGATAATATTAGAAAAAATAAAGATTATTTTACGTGCAACACACGTGCTTTTACTAGTATATATAGAGGAGGGGGGGGGGGGGGGGGGGGGGGGGGGGTGGGGGGTGGGGGAGAGGTTGGTTAAATATGTTACATGTAAATATTCTCCAAGAGTATTTTGGGAAAGGGATATTCTAAATGGGCTTTATGGGGCTCGGTCAAACCAGTGTCGGGCAAGGTTGGGAAAAGGAACACAGGCCGGAGTGAAGGTTGGGTCCGCCTGCAGGGCGTCTAGCAGGAGCAGGCCCAATTTTCTGGACGCGTGCGATATAAGTTATGGGCTTCCTGTGCAACGCCATTGAAAATCCAACTTTGGGGCTGACATCCAGGACGAACCTATAAATTCTTTTGAGAAAGGAAAAAAAATAAAATAAAAGAGAAACTAATGATAAGTGATAATCCGGCTGATAACGGACTTCAAACCTAAACATATAAGAAATAATTAACGGTTTAATTGTTAGGCATCTCCAATGACAGTTTTTTTTATTCTCTCATATTCCTATGATAAATTATTTTTAGAGAAATATTCTATGGACAATGGTTTTTATTCAAATTTTCGTATACACGGTGCCGATGTAGAACAAAAATTTTCTAGGAAGATTTCTACACGTAGAAACTCTAATAACTCAATAGAAATTAAGAATATTTGGAGAGTACTTTTTGGGTGCGATTTCTATATAGAAACTATGCCAACTAAGATAGAAATTTTCTTGTAGGGTACAATATCAAATATGATAGAAACTCAACTTTAGAAATTTTCATTGGACATAGCCTTATATGCTCTTTAGGCTATATATTTTCTTATATAAATGTTCAGAAGTAAATATTATTCTAATTTTTTATTAAGACTATTTAGTAAGACTAAAAGCCAGCTGTCTTAGTTATTTTAAATTTATTTTCATATTAGTATTGTTATATATATTATTTTATATATACATACTATTTAGAAATACCAAAAAAACAGCTCCCTAATTACATATCCATATTAACTTTAATTAACAATTTTAATTAGTAAACATAGATAAATGTATATTAATTTAGAAAGAAATTTCTTACGATAAAGTTGAACTTTTTCCATTATATATTTGTATATATTTATTAAGATAAACCCTAAGTGTTAACTAGACGTGTTAAAGATCCAAACTTTGAACTAAAACCCTAATCTAAGGACAAAATTTAGGTTTGAAAATCCAACATGGTCTTTTCCAATTTGGGAGGAGCAGGTTTTGAGTGCTGCCAAGTCCAAAATAACATGGGGAAGAGATTTATGTTCGTCACCGAGTATGTTTGGGTTGGATTGGGCTAGGATTTGATTGGGTTCAATCGTTCAAGTAGGGTTGTACTTGAATAGTTGACCGGCTGATGTCAATTTTAACAACCGAATCGACTTAATCGGTTATGCGAATTTACAACCCCATGGACACGGAATGATGACTCGGTGGCCGAGCGTCGGCCACGGTCTTGAGCTGGGACCCTGAAAAAATATAATATTGACACACACACACACATATAGCCAATGACTCCGGCACAAGTGGTCAGGAAATCGATTCCCAATAAATACGTTCGCCAATTATCTTCTTTCAAAAAATAAAATTATATATATATATAAACCCTTTTTTCCTTCATGCGTCGAGACAGCCAGCCAGTGCCATCTATATATTATCGGTGGTTGGGCTCAATCAGTGTCCAAGTATCTACCATGAACAGCCAGCCAGGATTGACTAAAGAAAATATATATAGATCACCAATCTTTAATTAATTTGTTGCTACTACGCTAATCCAGCATAGTCAAACTACATCGATATCGTTCGATGACATCAAAAGGAGGCCATGTTGCTTAAAAACTGTTGCAGACATTCTGACGAGCTAGCTGACTAGAATTGAAACAATTCATCGAAGCTGACCTTTCTTGCAACTGAACGTTGGTGTAAACAGTTTTGACATTTGGATATATATATATGAGTATATTAAAAGTGATTTGAAACTGTCACTTTCATCTCAACTGATCGTTCATGTAGACTGTTTCAGTACTGTTGGATATATCTCTTGCAACTCCTTACAAGTTGTTGTGATATGACATTTTATTACAATTGAAAGTATCATTTCTAACTATTTCTCAGTTGCAAGATACTGAGAAATTAATTGCAAATCCATTGCAAGTTTCTATATTCTCTATTTTTTTTTTTTAAATTTTTACCTGAATTTTTATGTTGTCATCATAACAAAATGGTTTGAAAATTCTCACTCGCAAGAAAGAAAAAAATTTATGTATCTGAACATATTTTGGAAAGTGATACATTCATACTTTTATTACAAGTGTACTGTAATATAACATATTAAAAAATGACAAATTTACACTTTCGAGAAACTACAAACATCCCTACTTGGGGTACAACACGTGTATTGGAAGCGATTGCAGAATAGTTAATGGTACAATTGATACAACTCTCAGAGGGAGAAATAGCATAGCATCCGAGTTTGTTTCAAGTGAGTTTTATTGTCAGAGATGTGTATCACTTGATTCTATTTTAGCTGACACCAAGGCCGGTCCTGAGCTCATTTGCGTCCAAGACGAATTTTGAAAACAAGGCCTCCATACATAACGCAGAAAAATACTATCATATTTTTTTTAAAAATAACTAGAACCAAAGATAGAACTTAGGACCTTTAGTATAATAGTCTAATGTATTGATCACTACACCATAATAACTTTGTGCCTAAAAGGGTCCATGGTATATACTAGTTCTATTTTGAGATACAAAATTATTTTTATATTTATTTTTAAACTATTTTTTTGGGTTCCTCATGATCCGTGAGTCCTGGACGGTCATCCTGGCCGTCTAGGGTCAGGGCCGGCCCTGGTTAACACTGTAACATTATCCTTAAGGCCTCATTTGGTTCGCAAAATTATTGGGGTGAGAAAAGAAAGTGATTACTTTCTATGTTTGAGTGTCAAAAGAATTGAGGAGGAAATAAAAGTGATTCACAATGGAAGAAAAATTAGGATGAAAAGTGATTCCATCCATCCAAGCAATGAATCATTTTTCCATATTGAAGTATTCACTTTCTTTTCTAAATTCTTTGACATTTCTAAACACCGGAAAGAAAATCAATAAAAATTATAATTTTTTATAGAAAAGAAAAAATGCCAAAAAATTAATTTTATTTTCTTTCCATTCCGTGAACTAAACGAGGCCTAATTGTGAGAATACAAGAATTTTGTGCTTATTAGTCAGGTTCGAAATCGACAAAATAAGGGTTCGGAATCCTGCAGGGAAAGAGAAATAATGAATGGTAGTAAAATAAGGAAAAATAATGAAGATGTAAGGTGTTTGTGTTCACGAGATTGCATGAAAGAGGCGAGCGAGGGGACTGGATAAGTACAAGTTCCAGAATTCCTCCTTCTATAAGGGAACAGTATGTCTGAAAAATAGAAAATTAATCAACTTAAGAATAAATGACGCAGCGTGATAGCGGAATTGACTTGCCTTCATGCTTGACAATAATTAAATCGATCGGTTATGACAATAAGTGGACCACCATTGCTTGATGAGAGCGAAGGGAGAGAACAATTCTCATAACTTAAAGAAGAATTTTATTAATTGAAAAGTTGTTCCTCAAATGCATACATAATGCGTCTATTTATGGGACTTTTATGATAACCTAATCATAATCAAATAAAAATGAAACATATCCTAATAAAAGAAAGAGTCAAAACAAGAGTCATAAAATAAATATAATTCTTATCAACTATATAAAAAAGATAAAGAAAAAAAATCTGAAAATATTCGAAATTGGAATCCACGCTACATCAATAAATCTACTTAAGAAATAGAGAGCAAACTATTAATTATCAAAATAATTAAATATGAATAATTAAACATGAATATTAAACTAGAAGGAAGAAAAAAGTTAATTAAATATAGAGTGTAGAACCAACTATTAAAATAATTAAACACAAAGAAAGGGCGAGTTTTTTATTTTATTTTTAAAAACAATATAATAGCCCATCTACGCATGAAAGGCTTAATTTTAACTTTATACTCTCAACTATTTCAGATTTTCAACAGAATACCTTAAAAAATATTTGGTACAACTTGATACCCTAAAAAAAGGGACAAAATATCCTTACTCAAAACGTGAAAGTAGTCATTCTCCACCGTAGCCGCCCCCCCCCCCCCCCTCCCCCCCCCCCACCATCACCGCCACCTACTCCACCCAGCATCCGGCTGCACCTCCCACTCTGCGATGCCATTGTCGCCGCTAGCTACGCGCACGCATGGAGAGAGGGTGGGGGCGGGACGAAGGGTAGTGCAGCGGGGGCAGCATTGGCCGGGGAAGGAGGCATGGGGCAGTTTTGGATTTTTAACTTAGAAGTTGAAAATATTTAATATTTTTTGGCTAAATTGCAACTTGATATCCTCAACTATCACAATTTTTTAACTTAATACCCTTAACTTTTATAGGAACCAACTTGATACCCTGAAATTTCTTTGGACCAAATTGTCCCTTCTCTTCTCTCTCTTCCCCCCCCCCCCCCCCCCGACCCCCCCCCCTCCCGCAATCTCTCTTCGGCTGGCGTAGGGACGCACAAGGACGCGTTGGGCAACGCGCGGCGACGCAGGGCGAGGCGACGCGCGGTGGCGCGGGGGGCAGCGCGCGGGGTGCACGCGAGCAGGAGCGGGAGATCGGGCGCGGGCTCAGGCTCAGGCTCGGGGGTGGGTAGGGGGTCGTCGGGGCCGGGGGTGGGTAGGGGGGTGGTCGGTGCCGGGAGGAGGGGATAGGGGATAGTTGCCGGAGGGGTGGGGGGTATAGCAGCCGGGGAGGCGGGGGTCGTGGCCGGGTTGACAGGAGGGGTGGGGAGGTGGGGGGGAGGGGAGTAGCAGTCGGGTGGTGGTGGTGGGGGGTATCCAGTTGAAAAACTTGAATAGTTGAGGGTATCAAGTTGTAATTTAGCCATATTTTTTTAAGACAAGAAACTATTCATTTATAGAATCAGTTGTTGGCCGTATAAAAATAATTTCAAGTAAATATTTACTAACTATAATATAATGTTCGTGGGTTGTGGTCTAGTGGTAGCAACGGGGTCTCCTGCGCGAAAGACACATGTTCGAATTCTCCCTTTTCATTTATCAAGTCGACGAAAAGGACACCTCAAAAAAAAAAAAATAATATAATTATAAATCCTTACTGTCTAATACAAAGTAGAATAAGAATAAACATGGAAGTGTGGGGGTAGAGGGAGGGATTATGTAAACAGATGAAAATTTATATAAAATGTCAAAAATAGTATAACGAGTTCAGAGTTGTATGAACCACACAGCATTAGACCAAGACCATTTTGTACAACTGCACTCTTTCTTTCTTTTTTTTTTCTTTTTTTTTTTTTTGAATTTGCATGTAAAACTTCTGGTCAAATTCCATCCCATAGACATAGATAGTTGCAAACTATATATCTTTAAATTTTGACTACGTACATACAAGTGGAGCACGAAACGATATATAAACTCTTAGTTGCTTTTCTTTACGTAACAAATATGGGAATTATATATATGTATATACATATAGTTGCTAATTAATTTTTTCCGGCCGGTGGCGTTTTTGTTAGCTTCAGTAGGGAAGTTGGCAGTTGATCGTCATGGTCCGCGAACTCGCTCCAGTTGGACCCATAAGGAGGCAGGGAGAGCGACTTGACGATCTTCGTCAAGCTCCTCTGCCGATACACCGACGGTTTCGGAAGGCTGTCCACTTTCCTCAACCTCAAGCTGTTGTTGTCAGCTTTAGCGGCCATGTCAATGTCGACAACCACCACTCCTTCCTCCTTTCTCAGAGGCCTCTTTCTCCTGTATATGGCATATAGGATCAGTTGGGCTGTGCCCAAGATGAACCCTATGGCGTTCGGAACCTGCAGCAGACGAGTAATTAAATTTATTGGCATAATATAAATATATAACTCTCAAACCAAACAATAGAGTAGTAGCGCTGCAGAGCAACTATATTTAGATCGTGGCGATTCATATTTTAGATGAGTTTTACAAATTATATCACTATATGAGTACATTATTAGTGGGGAATGTTCGGATTAATTGATTACAGTCGAATCGAAATGGTCAAAACCGAATTTCTAAAACCTTAAAACCAAAACCGAACATAAATTAACCATAACCGAAACTGAACCAAACAGACAACTGATTCGGTTTGTTCGGTTGGCTATTTTTATTGTTTAATTTTCCGAACCCAAAACTGGAATTATGATTAAATTACATTAAAGAAATATAATTTTATGTAAAATTTTGTTTGCTGTATTTCAAAGTTAGACCCAAAAATATTGGACAAGTTATAATTAAATTAACAAAGTTGGACTTCAAAACAATCATATAATTGTTGTTTTTTTTAAGATATATACATTTTTAATCATTAGATAAGCATAAAATAGAAGATAATTAAATAACTACGTAAATCTGATTCGATTTTAGATTTTTGGGCCAAAATTGAAACCCAAAAATGAAACCGAATGATTAATTCTAGTATTTTCAAAACGAAAAACGAACCGGTCTTTTTTTTACAAATCGAACGAATTTTTTCTCTTATTCGGTTCGATTATCAGTCCAAATCGAATAATGCTTACCCTAGTCTACATGAATGCACAAATGAGCATTTTTGACTGTCAAGAGCATAACTTAGAAAAGGTGTATCAGTAGGTGGTGGAGTCCAAAATCTCCTCCAACAGATGCAATAACTGTTTGTGTGTCCACTACTTACTTGGTGAGATACAATGACAGCCTTCTTCAACTAACAATAGGCATATGTCATAATTCCGGTATTTTGGTTTGTTGGGAAAGCTGTTATACTTCAATTTTAAGCAAAATTTATGTCATGAAACACACATATATATGTATATAGTCTCTTGGCAATTAAAGCATACTCGATCGAGGCACACAAAATCACATGGCTATGACAGCAATTGGCAGGCAAGTTAATTGTTGCTGCTGACAGGAGAAGATGATATGGATCACTTTCGATAGAATTAAGCAGAGTAGAAGAGAATTAAAAGATGTGAAGCTGACCCCAATGAAGAAGTCCTTGACAAGCACAGAGTAGGCGCTCCACGCCCCACCGTTGAGGAAGAGGAAGAATGAGAGCGAGAATGGCATGTACTCCACGCTCCTCGACTGCACCACCAGCCTCTGTCATGCCAATTCAAATTCGTGTCAGCATGTTCGCTTTGGCTACACCTAACTAGCATTAATTAGCATTAACTGAAGCAGTTGAGTGGCGCCAATCGCCATCACAATCTCAAAGAAAATTAATGAGTTATTTTAGTTTTCGGGATCTCGTATAATATTTAAAATTTATATTTATATTTTTCATATTTATCCAGAGGATAGTCTAGATTTCGTCTTGACGGTTTACTTGAACTGACTACCTATCTCTTAAACTCAAAATTTGAATACTATACGAAGCCGTAAAACAAACTAAACTTAAATCTTAACCAACTGACAAGACAAATAATCTCTTCTGGACAATATGGAGAACTAAGTATAAATTTTGAATACGAAAATTCTAGTAAGCGTTACCGCACGCCGACGTGTCATTCCCCATTGGCCACCCCTCACCCAACGGACCCATGTCCACGAATTCCGTCCCCTCCAATCGAGGGGCGACACGTAGCCCGCGGTCCAAATCTACAAGCAACGTAGCCCACCCCAAAAAAAAAATTGTTTTTTTTTCATGTATAATTTTTTTTTTTTTGGATTGTTTATGTGAATTAGTCTATACTTAGCACAACCTAACATACTCGAGTCCACCACAACTCGAATTTATGGTTCCGCCCTTGAAGGTAGCACTGTTGTTTTGAATATTACACGAGATCCTAAAACTACTGGTAATCTAACTATTGCACCTACCATGGCAGCCATGGGCGCTGCGTACATGCCGACGGTGAGGGCGGCGCACATGCACCCTATCGCGAGGAGGCGAACGTGGCCGTGCAAGGCGAAATAGGTCACCAGAACCACCACCCCGTACAAGCCCACGTTCAGCAGAGCCACCAGTTTCAGCATCTTCACCTGAAGCATAATATTGTCGTTGTCAAGAATACATAGAATCGAGTCAGCTCCACTTCAGAAATCGCAACTCGTGTTCCTTCTGGTTTAAGTTATCGAAAATGATATTTTGTCCGCGGTTTGTAGCCGTGAGCGTGACCGCCAGTCGACGTAACGGCCGGCCATTGGCCGCCCCTACTATTTCCGGATCCCATCCGGACCGGGGACCAATGGCCGACCGCCGACGGTCACGTCCGTGGTTACAAACCGCGGACAACGTAGCAGTTTTGGTATAACCGCGGACAACGTAGCAGTTTTGTTAAGTTATATGTACCCTCGTATCCCTGGGAGAGTAGACGAGGAAAAGCACGACGTAGACGGATTGCATGACGCTGCCTGCTCCGTTGACGGTGACGATGAGCAGGCCGTCGGTCTTCAGGAGTCCGTAGTAGGTCCACAAGGACGTCGCCAGCAGAGTCGTCACGTACGGGAGCCACTCGTAGTTCTGCGTGGATTTGTTCTTCACCACCTTCCAAAATGTGCTTCTACAAGAACCATCAAAATTATCAAACATACCGTATGTTTATATTAGCGGATCGAATGATTTGTTGGATAGGTCGAAGGACGGAATTAAAAATTCGAGCTGGGATGGACATGAGTGGGTTAGGATGGATTAGATATAGTCTGATTCGTATAAAAATGTCAAAAAAATAAAATATGCATCAAAAAAAAAAAAAAGGGTTGGACTAGAGTCCACTTCAGCCCTCTATTCAGGTCCGTCCTTAGATAGGTCGTGACTGAAAATAATTCCAAATATAAATGCGAAATCGAAAATTTTGTGATCTTCTGTTAATGACAAAGAGGGTGCTGTGCTTAAGACTTGACACTGACGTTACGTACATCTTGACCCTCCTCATTAGAAACCATTGCAAGAAAGGACGCAATCATAGGATATCGAGTGATTAAGAAAAAAGCGAAATGAACTCACATTGGAGAAGCAAAGACGAGTATGGAGATCAAGTTCCCTGCCAAAGAAACACAACAAATTTCAATTTCACAATTAAGACTATTAAATCTAAGCTAGAGAGGCCCATGAACATAGTAAAGACTAATTAGGAGCGTTTGTGTGAAACTTGCCCACAATTCCGACGATGAAGCTCAAGTGAGCTGCCATGGAAGTAGTGATCAATCAAACTTGGATGCGTTGAGCAAGTAGTAGAGTAGTGGAGTAAAGGAGTGGAGTTGGCATGCATTATATGTATGTGGAGAAGGAGAGGGTACGTGGCAGAGTGGTTGTGTCTTTCTAGGGTTCTTTTTAGCTTTTCAGTTGATTCTAATTTTTTTTTTTTGGTAGGGTCTGTCGACAAGAACGTTTGCACGGAGTATAGATACTCTCGGTGTCCTCACCACCATGCAAAGCCGGTCGGTGAGCCTACTCCGAACCTTCCGATTGCGTGTTCGCCACACTTTTCGCGGACCCCCTCTCCCCCACTCAATATGGTTCTTTTTAAACTCAAAAACTTTTTAAGTACGAAATTGGAATAGGAGTTTCGATAGGCAGAAAAGTCTTTCTACGTCGTGCAAGACGAAAAGAAAGAAGGAAAAAAAAGAGAGCTTCTACGATATTAAAAGAATTTTTTTTTTCTAAATTATATTTTGATATTTTTAATTATTTAAAATTTTCAATTTAATATCCTAAACTTTGATATATACGAACTTGATATCCAGAGGCGGAGCAAGCCATTCAACTCCGTGGGGACAAATAAAATTCTTCAAAATCTAATGTGAATTGAATGAAGTAAAA
This sequence comes from Iris pallida, assembly GCA_029216955.1. Lineage (NCBI taxonomy): Eukaryota > Viridiplantae > Streptophyta > Magnoliopsida > Asparagales > Iridaceae > Iris > Iris pallida. Next base: position 6,544,587 of record JANAVB010031018.1, on the reverse strand, counting down.
TGTCTATTTTTGGACAGTCCCTTCTAACGATATAATACATGCAAATGCATGCACACTGAACTGTTTTTTTTTCCAAAAATTAATTGACATATAATTAGTAAAAATGAAAAAAAAAATTGTATTAAAATTATAATCTTGCATGCATTCAATCGTAACACTCCTCCAATACTGCAAATCTGGACCCTTTCAAAAAAAATCCTCCATTGTCATTTTAGCAGAATGTATCGAAAAAACTGCATATGATTAAAAAATAGAGGATAAAATTAAAAACTTAACAAATCAAAAGTATCACTGATAGCAAATAATAATTGGACAGAGAAATTATAACAAATTGAAACGAAATGACAAATGATATAAATTTGAGAAAAAATATTACATAGATCAACAGCAGAGTAATCAATGACACCTCTCCTCAATCTAACAACAGTTATGCACAACAGCATCTCACCTTTGCCGCAACCAATTTTTCATTAATAATTTTACAATAATCTTGCAACAGTATATATATAGCATGTCTAGACTGAGATCCAATAGACGGTAGAATTGAACAAAAACTAAATGACTGAAATAAAAGAAAAATATTTCAGTTTCTATCAATAACAAGAGAAATAAAAGAGGACCCACATACAAACACACTAAATGGGAAGAAAGAGATATATATGAATAATAGAAACTAACCTGATCGACGCCGGCCACGCTCAGCCACCGGCCACCTCTGTCCTGCGACGTCAGCGCGGCGCCCTTTTTTTTGGAGAGGAAGCAGTTAGGTTAACGGGTGAGTTGGGAGTCTTTAAAAAAAAAAATCTGAAAAACTCACTGAATCTCGTGGGGACAGTGGACCCAATTTCTTATGTGTGGCTCCGTCCTTGTTGATATCGATCCTCCCAAACGGTGTTAAACGAGTTAGCAAATGAACAAAATACTTATCCCAAACCTCCCGCTCTCTCTCTCTCTAGCAGCCTCCCTCCTCCACTTTCTCTGGTGCCGGCAGCCGGAGGGTGGAATGCATAGTCACGAGCAGCTGCCGCAGCAGCAGTCGCCGGCTCGCGGTGGAGGGGGGGGTGCATGTGCGCGACGTGGGAGAGGGGCGGCTGCGCACGGCAGGGGGGAGGGTTGCGCGCAGTTGGGCCGGGATGGGGGACGGCGCGCGGCAGGGGAGGGGGTGCTGCACGCGGTAGGGGACGGGGGTGGCCAGTGTGCGACGTAGAAGAGGGGTGACCGGCGTGCGGCGGAGGTGGGGGGGGGGGGGGGGTGGCACGCGTTTGGGGGATGGGGGAAGGGTAGTTTTAAAAAAAAAAAATTAACGTTGAAACTAACGGTTAGGACGACGGAAGGTACCAAGTTGAAAATATTAGTTGAGAGAGAATATTAAATTAATATCTATCAAAGTTTATGGTATCAAGTTGTAATTTAGTCATTTTTTTAATAAAAATAGTTAAAAAAATAAAAAGGTTTAAAAAAAATAGGAGTAGAAAAACTTTTTCCTACACGGACTGGTTCAATTTTTGCGAACTGACATGTCCAATTATTGTTAGTCCATCTCGCGTAATTTTTCTATTTTTCAATTTTTTTATAACTTATTGTTTTGCCAATTCCTTTAGAAAAATTATCATTGAAGCAAAATTTCTAAAATAAAAAAAATTATATTCTTAATTATTTTACTTTTTAATTTGATATCCTAAATTTTAAAATCCAACAACCTAATACCTCGAATATAATTATATGTAAACGACAAATAACAAAAATATTCTCCCATTCTCTTCCCTCATTGGTCAGGATTCGAATTCTCGACATTTTACTCTACTATGGAATAACGTACTTTTTTTCATGAAACATATGATTTATCTACTGTAGCTACGCAACACGCATCGGAATTTGAATAGGCCGAGCCGGTTGGTCACGCGTGGTCTGACTTGGGTCGACTGAGCCAACTTTTTTTAGGCAAATCTTAGGTACATAAAGTGGATCCGAAAGGCGATCCAACTCACCGACCGGTGAGAGGAAGAAGCTGAGATCAAAGTTGGGAAAGGGCATACGGTTCTGTAGGCCCCCCACTATTTTCTCGCAATTGGTGGGGGGAAGGAGAGTGGAGTATATTTTGAGTAATAATTAATTCTCCATGTGTGGATGTGGAGACGTGATCGTGTTGAGCTCCTCCCTCCCTCTCTAGATTTTTTTTGAGACTTTCCATATTCGATAATTAAGAACCGACCGACCCAAAAGAGGTGGGGGCAGGTCAGGTTGCTAACTGTTGGGAGCTGGAGTTTGCGTGTAAGTGCGAGGATTCATTGAGCGAGGGTGGTAAGTAAGTAGCTCGGTAAGTGTGACGTAAGTGAGTGAGTGAGTTGATCTAATCCAACTTACGTTGATTGACTGGACTGGACAGAGTGTTTGTTGCTTTGTTTGTTCGCTTGCAGGTAGGTGTTGGATTCCTGGATTGGGTTTGACTGGAGTTTCGAAAGGTTTCCGTGGTAGTTAAGCAAAGTATATTGGAGTTCACTTCTTGTCGATGGCACACTTGTCACGTTTCCCATTTGCTGCTGATGTTCCAAAAGTATAAACAACCATTTCTTTGTTTTCACAGTTGTTTCTAAAGGTAATTTCTAAGGACACCACCATATTTGCTAGGAGACAGTTCTTACTTAGAGACAGTTCAAGCAGGTGGAGAAATTGCTGGAGGGCACCCACAATTTACTTGGGAGCAGTCCAACCCCCCAAATCCTAATTTTTTTCCCTCTTCTCTTTCCTCATCCTCCGGTGGCGGCGCCACCACCACTACCAGCAGCCACCGCCACCGCCGCCTCCTTCCTCTACCACTACGAGCAGTCACCACCACCACCACTACCAGCGACAGCGCCACCGGCAGCAGAAGGAGCAGCAGCAGCAGAAGGAGGAGGAGGGCGTGGAGGAGGAGCAACAGCAGCCACCTCCTCCTTCCCCCTCATCCATCCTCGACCTCGTCAACCGCGACTCCCTCTCCCGCGAGCTCCGCCACCACCTCGCCTCCCTCTCCCGCGACTCCCTCGACTCCCGCAATTGTATTTCGTCCCCCTCGACTCCCTCTCCCGCGAGCTCCGCCACCACCTCGCCTACCTCAAGTCTGAGCTCCTCGACCTCGTCAACCGCGACTACGCTGATTTCGTCAGCCCATCTCCGAGAAGGACTGTCACCTTGTTGGCAGTCCTAACATATGTGTTAGGACTACCAACTTGCTGGCAGTCCCAACGTATGTCTTGGGCTGCCTCCAAGTAAAAAAATGGATGACAAATTTGTTAATTTTTTTGAACATTTTTGGACTGCCCCCAAGTAAAAAATGTGGTGCCCTTAGAAAAAGCCTTTCGAAATGATGAACAAGTTTATTTCGAAAGAAGCAAAAACAATTACAAGTCAGGGTTACAACCACCCCTCTTACAAACATTTTACTTGACCGTTACTAATTGGATCCCCTCTCCTATCTCACATGGAAAGAAAGAACCCAATTAACAACTTCCACGTATTGTAAATGAAATGGTTGTAGTCATAGCATTGCATGTCCGAAAATAATTTTACGTTGGATAAAAATGACACGTAACAACGTAACAACATTTGAGGGGTAGAAGAATGAGCATCTTCACTAATTTTGGTGGGTGAACAATGTACAACCAATTCTGCTACTTTTTTGGGAGCCGGATGAATTGGGACAAACATGATATTCCCAGGGAATAATAAAAAAGACATCGAGTAAATTCTCAGCATAAGAAAAAGAAAGAAACTAGAATGGAAAATATCTACCAAAAGTAAGCGCATCCAGATATTTTTCCTTAAAATATAATGTTACATCAAGGTGCACTATTTCTTTGAATTTCTTGTAATATAATGTTTACATCAAGCTCTGGCACGCCTGTGGTGCATGCAGAAGTTCACAAGGTTCTCTCCTTTATTTGAGAAAAGGTTGAAGGGAGTGTACGCAACATAAATGTCCGAAACCTTTCTAACCCAAGGCTGTCCCTTATTTGCCTCAACCCCAGGAGGGTGAGAGACTGCCGAAAAGAGAAAAAAGAAACTACAACCGCGACTTCGCCTGATTTACCGGGGCACTCTGCGGTCAAGATATAAGATCAAGATTATCAGTACAAGTAAATATCCGACTTATACGAACGGAAATTAATAGCAAAACCAGTTTAGTTCTCACCAGGGAAGTTCCTCTTTTAGCTCTCTGTGCAAGATAGGAACAGGGCTTAAAGAAATCGCCATACGTCTTGGACCAGGATTCCAGTCTTGAATATATGTAATTAGCTCCGAGAGAGTCGGCCCAAAACATTGCACCACCCCTGGAGTCAGAAAATAAGTTTGCCGTTAGAACAGTTCAGCTGGGATGTGGCAGCAAGGCGGTCCGAATCTATGTGAATGCTAGGGACCTGTACGAGGGGAAACCCATGCCCATTATGGATGCAATGTCGAGGTCTGATGCCTTAACAGAAATCCCCTCATCAAGGACACGGCAGGCTTCATTCACAACAGGGAAGAATATCATCTCTACTATATCCTTATCTGCTAGCTTCATTATCTGCAATCAGCATAAGCAATAATGTTGACAATATTAGATAATTTGATGTAAGCACCAGAACTTGTGGAACAAGTATTACAAGTCTACCATCCAACCAGCTTTCAAGGAAAAAGTGGTCATCATAATACAAATAAGAACATGCCCGCGCATATAGGGGAGGGGTTAAATAAGACATTCAAAGTGCTCCAATGATCATATCCTTTATTGCCCAATGTGAACTGTAAAATAAACTATTGTTCATATTGCCAGGGACGGGACAGGATTGAATGACGAGGGGGGCTAAAGAACATGTGTACATGTTTTTGGTTGGAGAATTACGTGGAGCGCTGTTTCCTGAGAAAGTGTATAAAGCAACAGATTACTACCTTCCGAATCATTCGCTGAATAAGGTGGCTAGACCAAACACTGGTAAACCCTTCCAATCTTTGGAAAACTGTGTTCAAAGTAGAAAATAGTTTGCCTTTTACACATGGTTTGATCAACTATGGCCTAAAGCACAATTAGTCAGCTAAGAGAGCCTTATTTGTGTAAACTGCTAAACTGGCCTTTGGAAATAAATGATAAATCATGCCCAAAACTCAAGAACCACAATCATCTAAAAGACAGAATATCTAGAATACCTGTAGAACTACAGAAGATGCATCGTTTTAAAGGTTTCTTACTTGTGACCATAAAATGTTTTGATGACAGTAGCATAACTACATAACTTGTGTGAGGCATGTGTGCGAGTGCGTGAGTTGAGGTTCTATGCAGAGTACTGAATTCATCAGAATAATTAGAATATAAATTTAATTGAGAACCTTATCGGTCGTAAAGCCAGCTACGCTCCTAGATTTCTCAATGTACTTCTTTATTTCAGGATCCGGACTAGCTTTCCGCCTTTCATCGTATACATAGAAGCCCTTGCGAGTAGCTTCACCTGTAAGAAGTGCAAATATGTCAAATAATAGTTGATAGATTGATGCAAAGCAACATTGCAATAAAGAGGAGAAAGCAGGCAGAAAAGGACCATAAGACAACACTACCACCTAATACTAAGTCACACATACCTGCCCTCTTGTCCTCGAGCATGCTGGGGATTAAAATTGACTTATAGCTTCTTTCAGGAAAACTTTTAAGGTATTCGGCCCCTGTAGCCACCGCAACCCCAAATCCAACCAAATCAGCAAGTCTGCAAAGGGGTACAGATGGCAAAAAGGTTGATCACTCGATAACAGGAAATCCATCACCATCCCCCATTGACAGAGATATAAGAAGAAAATTTAAGACCAAGGCTCCAAATTTGAATCACGGTGATACCTGAAAGGTCCCATTGGCATTCCGAATTTGGCGATTGCACGATCAATTTGATACACATCTAAGCCACAATCAACTAGTAGGAGCGCAGACTGAGTGTAAGGAAAGAACATACGGTTTACAGCAAACCCAGTGCAATTCCCAACCACAATTGGGGTTTTACGTATCTTCTTTCCAAGATCTAGCAAGTCCAAGACGACTTGTGGGGACGTATTGTGAGTACGAACTATTTCCAAAAGGGGCATTATATGGGCAGGACTGAAAAACATTCATCAGTTAGAGACACTAAGAAGGAAAGATAATATGAAAAACTTAAATATGCATTACCTGAAGAAATGTGCCCCAACAATTCGATCACTAGACTTTGTCCTTTCTCCAATTAGGTTCAAGTCTATTGTCGAAGTGTTGCTAGCAAGTATGCAATGGGAAGGGCAGTATTCTTCCAGATCAGCAAATATTTTCTGCTTTAGGGACACGTTCTCTATCACTGCCTGTCATGAAAAATAAAAGGGATAAAAATAAAATAAAAAGATCAGAAAAGTAAAGATTGAAGAGAGTTGGAAACTAAAGTTAACATGAACTTACCTCTATAACCAAATCCGCGTCTTTAAAGCTTTCATAGGTAAGAACCCCTGTGAGGCGAGTTAGGGTCCTTGCACAGTTCTCCTGGGTCATTACTCCTTTCTTGACACGACTTTGCAAATTGGCTGAAAAAGCCATGTATACCAATACATATTCATTTAAAGCAAAGAAAAACCCATATATAAAATGCAACCTCAATGTTACTTTTACCTTTTACTCTCCCAAGTCCTGCCTGTAAGAAGTTATCATTTACTTCTTTAAGGATTACACGGTAATTGCTTAAAATTAACGCAGTTGCAATTCCAGAACCCATTAAACCACCTCCAAGGATAGCAACTGTATTTATTTTTCTAGGCATCAAACCCAGATCAGTGATTCCAGGAACCTATCATATCACAAATTTGAAATGGTCACTAAAGATTGTTGCTGATGAGGAGAAGCGTGCAAATTAGACAAGAATCTCATTAGACAATTTCCAAAAAAGGGTGTTGCAAAATCAAACACATGAGACCTTTGTATCTATTAGCGGAGGATCATCAATATCAATGGCCACAAATTTCTAAGCAGCAGGGTTTTCTATTTATAGGTCCTCAAATTGTGTCCAGTTCAACAAAGGTCCAAGGGGTCTTATTATTTGCAATCATTTCTTAGAATTCAAGATAACCACGCTGACAACCAGAAAGAAGAGGACCAGCATTTGTTTGGCAGAGGTACCCTTGAGAGTGAGTCCTTATGAAGAAGTTCATACTATTTGTGGTGGGTATAAGAAAACAACAAGATTTTGGGTACCAATATCGAAATAAGCACAAAGGACAACAACGACATAGCCTTTATCCTATATCTAAAAGAACCTTGAGAAAGGAAAGGGAAAAATAAACACTTGGACAACAGCATGCCAAGAGTCAAGACCCAATGGCACTGACAAATCCAACAAAAAGTAATCAATAAGCCCACGGCCAAGAAAAAAATGCATCTCCAGCAAGGCTACTACATCAGAAGAACCAAGAAATACATATAGTGCGTTTCTATACTTTTGGCGCTAAGCACAGCACTAGAAAGTTGGCATATTATATAGTAAAACTTCATCTAGTTTAATTACTTTTTCATAGATAATAACAACGATGAATTGATGACCAGATGTCAACATATACTGACTTCATCATAGTAAGACATGACATAAGGGTTCACAAACATACATATTACATAGGTCTAAAAAGGACATCCAAGTCTCTCTAGGCTTTTTATTATGCAGCTACTATCACGAAATGTTTGATTATGTATAAATCAATATTTGATTGATTGGCCTGGGCTCTAGACAAACAAGATTTCTGCAGATCACTTAGTTTCTCTTTATCAAAGTCACTTCCTGGTTTACCTTTGCAGTTTTAGGGAATATCCAATGTTCTTAGAAGCCTGGCATACCGCCCAATAACCGAAAAGGTATAAACCAGTATACTGATTATAGCAGCCAATATAACGACAGGGTTTGAAGTAATTAATATTAGTTTAGGTAATACTTAAACTATTTTTTAGCTAAAATAGTGGGAATAAATCCCCAGCATTTCATTAATATTGACGTTTAGTGAAACAAATAAACTATACCCTATTTGGAAATTCAGTTCATTCTCTTTGGCAGGTTGAGATGAATGCAACTCTCAATAGCGATCTTGCAGGACACTCCTTGGTTGGATAAGCTTAATTTGTATGACAAAAGAACTAGGTCTACCTACCAACAACTGGCTTTGTTTAATTAATAATTACGTTAAAATAGTTGAAATACTAATTATTTCTTTCTTTATTTAGTTGTATGTTGCATACAGGAGCTATAAAGTATTAATGTTGCCGCTCAAATATCTGTTTGGTATTTCCAGTGTACAGCAGTATACAGGTGGGACCCCAGTACTTGGAAGAGAGTTTCTGGTGCATACCAGGTTTTCCAGTATCAGCGAGACCAATATCTGGTATACACCGCTATACAAGCCACACTAAGAACCAGTGGAATATCACCATTCATTGAAGCAAATTTCAAGAATTTTGCTACAGTTTTTAACAAAATGATTGTTGTAAAGAAATTAGGACAGCCTTCCTCCCCTTAAGTTTTGAACTTGTGACTTCCCTGTCCTAAGGGTTTCAAACATCCTCTATGTCACCTTCGGTAAGTTCTAAAGTGGTTGCTCTATCAGGTTGTATCGGTCAGTCAAATGCCAAGAGAAAATCGTTCTGAACTAAATGGAACATTGAAGTATTTGTCGAGAAGCCAGCTCATTGAAGGTTTTTACATTACATATCATCTTTGTTATATTTTTGGAGAAAGTTAGTTCCACATCCTACTTGGTCTTTCAAGTATAACAGATAAGATTTTGGGAAAAGGGAACTGGTAGATAGGTTGAGTTATAGAACATAATCAAAAGCGTTCCAGAGATGATTCTACCTTTGATGTTGCACGTTGAGAAAAAAAAACATGAATTAAGGCTTTGCTTGTTTCTGAGAATTGAAGTTCATAAGAAGAATTTGCTTCCTGCAAAACCAATTTGCAACATACTCAATGAAGTTCTGATAATAAGCTTTAATTTGTAATCAATACAAAATGTAGGAAATACCTTCCAAAGTCCAGCACGAGGCCCTGAGACTATACCTTCTTCAACAACATCAATACAAACCAATGGATGCTGGAGATGAGGAGCTTGTTTTTGGGCTTGAGCTCTTGCGAACTTGAGAACTTCCCTAGCCTCACCAAGGGCCTCTATCTTATCAGTTTTGTAAAGACTCTTGATCCATGGTCTTCTACATTCCACAATATCTAACGCCCAACGACGAGCGGTTGGAATCAAATCTTTAGATGAAACTATTGCATCAACAAGACCCAATGCATGAGCTTCATCTCCTTTTATTGGCTTGGATGTCTGTTTATGGACATAAAGTTTTGTCAAGTGCTATGATGCTATCCCTAGGAATTAACTGCTCTTTTTATCTATTAAAAACACGAAACTAACTGTTTCTTTCATCTCTAAAAGAAAAGGAAAAAAAATCATAATGAATGGGACCAGTGACACCTACCAGCATCATCTCAAGGCCTTTAGAAAGGCCAACAAGGCGTGGAAGTCGTTGAGTTCCTGGAATCAGGAAGAAAATTGGACATCAAAATGCTAGAAAGGTAAATAACAATTCCTTAATCCTCCAATGTTGATAAAAGTAAAAAAAATTGGAAATGATATTTACCAGAAACATACAACTCAATAGTCATGAAGAAGTCTCATCACTAAACAAATTATATGTTAAATGAATATGTTGGAAAGAACTTTTGCGTACAACAAGCAGCTACAGGTTACGTTATCAGGAAATGCTACCAAAAGATGTCTTGAAACACTAATTGGCAAAATTAAGAAAGATCCCCTAGACAAGGGATGTTACATATCCTGTATTCAGTATAGAAGCTAAAAGTTCGTGTTTTATATCTAATTACTATTCCAACCTTATCAAAACTTTCATAGATTTCATGGTGTACAAGTATATAATTGAAAGCATCATGAAATTGTTAAAAATTGGACAATTTACTGTTCAATGTAAACAAAACAACCTAACAGGACTACATATGCTTTTATATAGCTTTAAAAATTTTGATAAATTGAAAAATAGTAAACCCTACCTAACTTAAACTAGACCCTACTAAGAGCTAGACTGGTTCCAAATGGCAAAATATCCATTCCAAATGACAAACACCAATTGATGCCTTGAGCTTTCGATGTTCGTCTCTTTCGACCATTTTTGCAGAAAACAGCAAAAACTTGGGAACCAAACAGGTTTTGTTTGCCACTTTGGTCATAATCACGGCAGAAAAGGCATTCGAACGGGAACCAAACTAACCCTAATAAACATCCTAGTTCTGTCACCATAGTTCTTGATCGGTTTAAGAGAGTATCCAACTAGGTTAATCCTTCTAAGTTATTGATACTATCCTAGAAGTTCCATGTTTGAAATTTCATGGGCTCCCAGAAGGAAATCATTAATGAAGTTCCATGACTTGAAATAGATACACACCTATAGTAAAGAAATCAAAACTCAAAATGTTACAGGGAGCCAAACTATACTATATATGACTTATGACAATATCTTAAGACACCAATTTGATACATAATAAATTCCATTCTTAGTAATGAGCTCTCCACTATTGTGTTTGTTGGAACCGAGTGAAAGAACAAAAAATCACAATAGTAACTTGTTATCTACTGACGTAATATAATTGGTCCATGGTATAGGTTGTATACAAGTTAGAATGGATATGTATAGGTGGAGGAATTAGAGAGAACTTCTATACTTATCTGCAACAATATTAAATTAATTGGCTAAACATTTAGGCTGATGGGAGGGGTGTGTGGGGGGGTGAAGATTCTAAATGATCAATAAATAAAATCATATTTTGGTCCAGCTAGACCATCCTAGGGATGCATCAAGAGAAATAAAAAGAGGACATCTACGGAATAACAACTCAGTGAAATACAGAACTTAACCCAAATCACTAAATCAGTCCACTAGGGAAGAGAATAGCTTGGGTTTACCAGTAACACAGTAACTTTAATACTTATGCTACACTTATCGAGATAGACCTGATTAGTGAATAGACCAGATTACACACTATATCTCAAACATCTTCAAAAGTGTTCAATGACCAGACACTATGCTTTTGTTAGACTCTTTAGGAATCCATTTACATTGCATTCTATTCAGGACAACATTCCCTTAAAAATAGAAGTGAAAAAGGCTTATAAGAATACCTCCCAATCCAGGAATAATTCCAAGTTGAAGTTCAGGAAGTCCTAGCTGAGTAGTAGAAGTGGAAATGCGGCTATTGCAGGCCTGGATACATCAAGTCAAGGACATCGTAATGAACAACCAGATCAAAGTTCGGAAGGTAAGTTAGTCGTGACATATCTAAAGGAAATGGATTCTAACACAAACCATTGCAATCTCCAGTCCACCGCCGAGAGCCAGGCCATCTACAGCTGCCACTGAAGGTTTCCTTGCGCCTGACCAAGTAGAAAAAAGAAAAATCAAATAAGAATAAGAATAAGATTATTTACTCAATGATAGTAAAGTAAATTACAGTCCTTCTGTTTACCTTCTATAACGTCTGTAACAAAATCTACTGACATGGAACCAATTTTCGCCTCTTCTGTTGAATTAAAAGTAAAAACAATAAGAAGATGAAGATACCGTGAAATGAATTCGAGCCTAGATGTATAACTCTTACTCTTTCCACTCCCAAAGGAATTGATATCGGCACCACCTGAAAACTTTCCTCTTGCACCTGCTCAGTTAGTGTATTCTATAAGCATCGTCACTCTTGTTCGAAAAAATAAAGCTACTGCAGAACTAGCTCAAGTTACCAGTAAGCACAATTGCTTTCACATCATCTCTTCTCATGGCTTGCTCGTAACTCTCCTTTAGACTGAATATTACTGCAAGAAGAGACAAAATAGTAATATTTCTTAATTCCTAAATATTAGAACCCAAGACTAAGAAAACAATGGATATGAAACTAAGAATTTTAATTGATCAGTCAGAATGTTCAAAGATATCAACAAGACCAAATTGCATCCTTATCTCAATTGATATACATGAGTACCATAGCAAATAAAGGCTGCATCCTTATCTCAATTGATATACATGAGCACCATAGCAAATAAAGGCCATTGGTATAGGCACAACTAATATTGTTAGGGGGGGGCAGCACACAATATTGGTTTTTTTTTTTTTGTTAGGGGCTATCATCAAATTTGATTGGGGGCATCACAACCTAAATTCTCTGTATCTCTCTTTCTTCCCTGAGAGGCCACTCTCTTCCTCTTCTTCCTACTTTCTTATCCCACTTCATCTTCCTCTTCTTCTATGTTTTTGAACAATTTGTTCCTCTCCCAATTCTAGATTTATTTTTTAATCTTAGTTTCTATGTTTATTTCATGTGTTTTTGAACATTACTAAGTAGACTTTATGTTAATGATCCGCCAACGGGTGATTTGTCAAAGTTTCGAACCCAATATTAGGATTTCGAAACTTTTTGATATAGTCCCGTTGGGGACGACATACTGGCAGTCCTAACAATAGTCAGGGTTGTCATAATCCTGACGGTCCTAAGAAAACGAATTCTTTGTCTTAGGACTGTCAGCATTCTGACAGTCCTAACTTGCCAGAATTTTGGTAGTCCTAAAATAGAGAATTATTTGTGTTAGGACTGCCAGAATTCTGAGTGATGCCCTAACAATTTCAAAATGGTATTTTGGGTATTGAAAAATCAACATTTTTGTGCTGCCCCCTAGCAATGTATGTTGTGCCTACAACAATGGCCCAAATAAATGAATAAAGAGATTATAATAATTATAAAAATGAACTATATTCGTTATTTTAGTTCAGACAGCATCTATAAAATGAGTGGTCAATGAGTTTTTCTTGAGAATTTCTTTTGACATCTTTATTGCATAGAGCATCCTAATTTTACAGAAAATGAACGTAGAATAACTCAAAATTGCATTTTGGTGGAATCAGAGACCTAATTTTAATGAGAATTTCTTTTAATTCATCTTTCCTAATACAAAAGCAACATTTTGTGCAGATAAGTCCCTTCTATTTGGAATCTTGGATCTCTATCAAGCACTAAGATAACACTTTCGTAATGTTTTCCATAATTAATAAAAACAGAATGATGTTATCATCATGTATTGTGAGGCATCCCGAAAATTTTCAATTGAGCAAAAAATGGACTAGGGTTTTGAAAAATCAGAAAGAGGGTTTGCCTCTTGTTCAGATGAGGAGAAACACTGAACTTGACCCTGGAGAACTCGTTGTAGGTGTCTAGGAATTGTCATGATTCTCCCATGTGTTTCACTCTGAAGGTTCTAGCCATTTGAAGAGGTCATCGTATCTTAATCTTCATAGAATAGGTCGAGAAATAGTAGTATATAGATCAAGGTTCTTCTATGCATCAGGGGTTATTGGTGGAAAGTTCTAAGGCTCGAAGCATTGGAAACTGAGATAAGAGAAAATCCTTTGCTGCTTCTAGGATGTCATGCTGGAGGTATGTCACCTTCTCTTCCTGGGAGCACAAGACGAGAGACCATTGATTTTCGGTGTAATTGATTTTTTTTATTCAAGGATGATCTATGTATTATATTTTTATTTTTACTTCAAAAATGATCAAAGAGTATCATGAGTGTCATTTGAATGTAATCATCTGGATTCTTTCCATGTCGATATATGTTAAATATCTTGAGAACTTATTGGTGGAGACTTGACAATGGAATCATGGATAGGGGATCTATGACAAATACTGAGGGATAGATCTCTTTTAGCTGTCCATCATACTAGTTGATGCTATATGGGTGTGATTCAAACACATGTTAATTGTCTGGTACTAAGGAATGATGAGAAGGAATAGCTAGAAAGCTTTGGGGTCAAATTGAGGACATCCCAAGTTATTCTTGCTTCTAGAAATTAGAATCACTAGAGAAAATGTTGAAAGGGGTAGGAAAGATGGTTAGAGTTGTTTGAAAATTATGGTAGGACGTTACTGTGAAGCAATTGCAGTTTTTAATCCCATATTACGGAACTTCTATCCCATTCATTGTAGGCTCAAATCAGAGAGTATGACTAATGATAACCCGTAAAAAAAATATTTGTTGATAATCTTCATAAAGACTTGAGAAAAACTGAGGAATTGGGCAGGGCTCATCAAAATGGATATAAGAGAAAAGCTACGCGAGGAATGGAAGTAAATCTGACCAGGCATGGGCTCAAGTAGTTAAATATAAATTGATGCCAAAAACAAGATAGTCCAGAAATTATAGATCCTTCAATCGCGGATATCTATACCAATAAGCCTAGAGAAGTCACGAGAGTGGATATCTATATACCTTCATTGTCCATGCGTTTTGTTTTGCGGACAGATGACAGGATTATGTTGCTTCAGTCTCCACCTGCTGAGATTCCTGATGTGAAAATGAGGTGCGTTTTTAAAAGAAACTTATGAAGGCTTTAGAGCAGGGGCCGATATGTTTCAGAGCCTATTGGAGTATTGCTTGCTATGAAAAGGATTTCAGAAACTTTCCTGGGATGAAGAGGAGATCAATATAATGAGGATGGGGTGACAAAGCAGAAGCTCTAATAGCTATAAGGAGCTCCAGATTGATGGGACACGAAAATGGTTCTAAAATCCAGGAGAAATATGATTCTGCTACTAGGAACACTTTGAACGCAAAAAAATGTTACTTCAGCTGTCCATGCGGAGAGACCGGTGAGTCTTAAATAGTTAGATCCACTTTGTCCAATTCTACCTGAGCCTTGTCTGGGTTCTCATTTTTATTCCAATTAATGCTTCCGCTTTTAGTATGGGTTTCTGATTTTAGAACATAAAAAAGCAAGAATTCAAAATTAGGGTCAGGGAGTGAAGGACTTATGAGGCTGGAGAACTCAGTAAACCAGTCAGGAAGATGGCATTGTGTGGAGGAACTCCAGTGGCTTGTTTCATAAGAACTACTATCATACTTGTTCGAGTGGTGGGGAATATACGATGAGATACTACAAGGGCTTGTTTGGCTTCCATGAATTCGAGTTTAATGAATTGATAGGATTAACTGAATGAGAATCATGAAATTGCAACACCAAACAGAAATATTTGGTTGCTATGTTACAATTTAATGAATCTGAATTTGAAATCCTTCCATATGTTCGGTTGGCATGAACTGCAAATACAGTTACAAATTTGGGAAGTAAAGTTGCCACGGCAATCAAGATGACACATCCAATTTGTTATATTTGAATTCACTAATAAAATGAGTGAATGAGAATCCCTCATTTTTGTATACAAGTGGAAATTGAGTTTCCCTAGTGATTTACAATGCTGAAATTCATGTCAAGCAAATATCGTGTATTGGACCAATTTCACTAAATATGTGGGGGAGACAGGATCTGATACTACAAGGGCCTGTTTGGTATCCATAAATTTCGAGTTCAATGAATTGATAGAACTAGTCAAATGAGAATCATGAAATTGCAACTCCTTGTGGGAGAGAAAGGTGGGACAATACACGAGCTTGTTTGACTTCCATGAATCATAGTTCAGTGAATTTATAGGATTAACTGAATGAGAATCATGAAATTGCAACGCCAAATAGAAATATTTGGTTTGTATATTACAATCTAATGAATCTGAATTTGAAATCCTTCCATGTGTTCGGTTGGCATGAAGAGAAAACACAATTACAAATTTGGGAGGCAAAGTTGCCATGACAATGGAGATAACACGTCCAATTCATTAAATTTGAATTCACTAATAAAATGAGTGAATAACAATCCCCTCATTTTTGTAAACACAGGTGGAAATTGAGTTTCCTTCGTAATTTCCAATGCTGAAAATCATGTTAACCAGACATTGTGCATTGGACCAACTTCACTAAACAAGTGGGGGTGACAGGGTCTGATCCTACAAGGGCCTGTTTAGTTTCCATAATTCGAGTTCAGCAAATTGATAGGATTAGTTGAATGAAAATTACGAAATTGCAACTCCAAATCGATATATTTGGTTACAATGGTATAATACAATTCAATTAGTCTGACTTTGAAATCCTTCCATGTGTTGTGTTGGCATGAATTGCAAATGCATTGACCCTTTTAATTTTAATTTTTTTGAAAGAGGACCCTTTTAATTAGGAAGGTGAAGTTGTCATGACAGTGGAGATAATACATCTAATTCGACTTCACTCGTAAAATTGGTGAATGGCAATCCCTTTTAATTTTAATTTTTTTGAAAGAGGACCCTTTTAATTAGGAAGATGAAGTTGTCATGACAGTGGAGATAATACATCTAATTCAATTTCACTCGTAAAATTGGTGAATGGCAATCCCTCATTTGTGTATATACAAGTGAGAATTGAGCTTCTCTAGTGATTCCTAATTCAGAAATTCATGTTAACTAAACGTTTTGAATTTGATTCACTAAGGCTGTGTTTGATTGGGCTATTTTTCCATGGAAAATATTTCCATCACAAATTTTCCACCAATTGTAGTGTTTGATAGCTTATATTTTCCATGGAATTATTTTCCGAAAAACTATCATTTTCCATATTTCCATCTAAAATGGTGGAAAATGAAACTTGTCCAACCCGTAGGAAAATATCATTTTCCATGGAAAAATAACTATTTTCCGTGGAAAATAATGCCAATCAAACACCCAAATTAAGTTTTCCATGGAAATTTTTTAAAATTCCATGGAATTAATTTCTTTTCCACACATTTTCCACCTTGCAATCAAACGCACCCTAAGGGTGTGTTTGATTGCAAGGTGGAAAATATGTGAAGTACTTAATTCCATGGAATTATTTTCCTAGGAAAAAAAATTCCATGGAATTTTAAAAAATTTACATGGAAAACTTAATTTAGGTGTTTGATTGTCATTATTTTCCACGGAAGATAGTTATTTTCCATGGAAAATGATATTTTCCTATGGGTTGGACAAGTTTCATTTTCCACCATTTTAGAAGAAAATATGGAAAATGATAGTTTTTTGTTGGAAAATATAAGCTATCAAACACTACAATCGGTGGAAAATTTGTGTGGAAATATTTTCCATGGGAAAAAAAGCCCAATCAAACACAGCCTAAATTCCAATTCACACTAACCGAAAAGGCTCAGCAACTTTATGGAGATATCCAATGCCTCCTAAATTCCGATTAAGATGCAGCTTAAGTTACGAAATAAACTCAATACTACGGTAAACAAGTAAAGGGTTAAATATCAGAAATACGATTTTACAAAATAAAGGAAGTCTTAGTTGGTAAGATTCACTCCTCGAGTTGAAGTCTTCTATTAAATTTGTTGTTCTTCTTCTTTTACGAGGCAATGTGCCGGTCTTCGTTCGGGGTCAAGCCAAAGAATAAGGACGCAGAGACAAAGCCGAGAAATAGCTTTATCGCAAAATTTAACGTATTGTTCGATGGTCCTCGGCTAGAGGGCATAACATGTCATGTTACCAACTTTAGATATAATACTTCCACTGTTCCTTTATTTGTACATTTTGGTTCTAAAAAGGGTCCGACTATTGGCACCCCACCCATTTCTAAGTACACCCAAAAAAAAAAAAAAAAAAAAAAAAAAAAACGTAAAAGTCCTATTCTACCCCCCATTGCTGAGTACACCCCACTCTCCTCCCTCCCCCCTCCTCCTCCTCCTCCTCCGCCGACGACCCTCCCCAGTCCCCCTCCTCCTCCGCGCCGCCTCTCCTCCCCCTCCGCCGCATCTCCTCCGACCCCCCCCCCATCCCGACCCGCCGCCTCCTCCTCCTCCTCCTCCTCCTCCCCTCCCCCCCCCCCCCCCCCCCCCGCTCCTCCTCCTCCGTTCGACCCCCCCTCATCCCGACCCGCCTCCTCTTCCCCCTCTCCGATCCCCGACGACCGCGACCCAAAAAAAAAATAAAAAAAAATTTGGAGGCACGTTCGACCTATACTGGTCGAACGGAGGAGGCGCGTTCGACCTGTACTGGTCGAACGGAGGAGGCGCGTTCGACCTGTACTGGTCGAACGGAGGAGGAGGAGCCGGGGGGGGGGGGGGGGGGGGGGGGGGGGGGAGGGTCGGAGGAGGAGGAGGAGGAGGAGGCGGCGGGTCGGGATGAGGGGGGGTCGTAGGAGATGCGGCGGAGGGGGAGGAGAGGCGGCGGGGAGGAGGAGGAGGGGGGAGGGAGGAGAGTGGGGTGTACTCAGCGGGGGGTAGAATAGGACTTTTAGGTTTTTTTTTTTTTTTTTGGGTGTACTTAGAAATGGGTGGGGTGCCAATAGTCGGACCCTTCTAAAAATTGGGGCCTTTGACAGTTTTTAATAGTAAAAATGGATTTTTTTTTTTCCGCTTTCTTATAAATATTTTGAAGTGAATTCCCATTTTTGGGCAGGCCATCTCCCTGCTGGTTTCTCATAGATAGTTGTTGTCTGCATCCTTTTGTTGCGTGACAGCTATGGAGTCTATATACAATTAATTATATAAGCAGATCCTTCACATCAAACAACAACAACTATAATTAGAAACTTGCTATGTCGCAAGGACAATAATACGACACGACAAGATACCAATTACGGCATGTCCTAGCATGCGTTGGAGCGTCGGTGTCGTGTCCGACACGTTGACGACGGGATCAGGATCGATTGTAGTAATCTATTGTATTCGCATGTTAAGAATGAGCAGATGCGAACAGAAATTTAAGATTTGAAAAGGAAAAGAAAAAAAAATTGAGCGGAAAATATACCATCGGCGGAGAGAGCATTAACCGGAGGGTTGTCGATGGTGACGATGGCGACTCCGTCGGGTCCCACCTCCATTGTTGTTCTTCCTTTTCCCATCTCTTCGTCTTTCTTCTGACTCTCTCTCTCTTCTTTCTTTGATGGAGAGAGAAATTGGGACGAAGGATTTACTTATATATATTTAAATGGGGGAGGTGGCGGTGGGCGGTAGCTTAACCTGCAGCAGCGGTGTCCTCACTCCTGCGGAAATACTTGGCAAGTGGGTCCCACTTTCGTACGCAGGCGTGTCCTGATTTGGTTGGTTTGTGTAGCTGTTTGGTGGGAGAGAGGGGTTAACGGGATGGAGAGTCCAAATGGGGGGAAGAGGTTATGAGGATGACGTCGCATGCAGTTCCCAGTGGACGCAGAAACTCCCGTGTGGGCTGAGGAGAGCCTGGTGAGGTCAACCGTGTGGGCTTCTTTCTGCCTTCTAGATAGAGATGGATTTTGGCGAGATGGATCATGGAAGGGATCTTTGGAGTCCATCCTTTTATGCTTTTTGTGCACAAAGAGCCCCTTAAATCTACATTATCTTTAGATAATTACTATGATTTTTTCTGTATTTTAGGTCTCGTTTGGTTCGCGAAAATGAATGGAAAGGGAATCAATTCCTTCACTTTTTTTTCTTTAGAAAATTATAATTTTTATCAATTTTTTTTATAGTTTTGAAAATGTCAAAAAAAAAATGTCAATTTTTTTATAGTGTCCGAGCTCTCTAGCCTAGTGGTATTAGAGCGAACACCCGGAGGGGCCGGCAAGATTCGAGCCCCCCAATTGTGTGTGTGAGTGTGATTTCAAAAAAAAAAATGTCAAAAAAATTAAAAACGAAAGTGAATACTTCAAGGTAAAAAAATAATTTCCTACTTGGATAGATTGAATCATTTTTTTTTCCTAATTTCTCTTTCATTAGAAATTACTTTATTTTCCTCAATTTCTTTGGTAGCCAAACATAGAAAATAATCATTTTTCTTTCCCAACCACATGCTTTCGCGAATCAAACGAGCCTTAGGCCATCTCCAACGGAGGTTGCTACCTTCTCTATTTTTATTTTTTTGGAAGGGAAAAAATTCAACGATTATTTCTATTTCAATTTCTATCATATGTGACGGTGATGTTGAAGGAAGAGTTTCTAAACTCTCATAGAATTTTTTTATCTCTAATATCAATTAATAATCGGCTCATATCATTAAATTGTTACTTCTATTTGTTGTCAAGTATGATAGAAATGAAGAAACATTGAAGAATATATATATATATATATATATATATATATATATATATATATATATATATATATATATATATTACAATTTCTGTATAGAAATTCTAAGGATAGAAATTTTCTTAGGTCATCTCCAATGGAGGTTTCTACCTCCCATATTTCTATGGTAGAAGTCCACTTTAGTAAAAAGTATCTCCCAATGGAGACTTCTATCACCATTTCTATCCTACGTAGCGGTGATGTAGGATGACCGAGTTTCTATGATGGTTTTGTTTGCGATTAAATATCAATAACAAAAATTACAGGAGAATTGAACTTGATTGCAAACTCGCTTGTACAAAAGAAAGCCTGGAAAGAAATCCTAGGAAACAATCTAAGTACAATTGTTTAGTTTTTGATTCTGGGGGTGACGATGGAGGCTCGAAAAAGTGTAGCAACTATGCCTTACTCCTTGAACTATCAGACGCAGTCTTTGCTCTTGAAGAAATTTGCCAGCCTTTGATTGCCAACCTCTTGCATGGGTGTGGTACCCTGCTATTTATAGTGATCCCTGCAATAGCAGATTTTGGGCTGCATAAAGGGCCACGTGGCCACATGTCTGTAACAGCACACAAAGACTCGATCTTGGGCTGCCAGCTGGTGGGGGTTGTTGAGATTTTGTTGTAGTGAATCTGGATGGTTGAGACTTGGTCAAATTGTCATGTATCCCCTCCACAAAGTAGAGTCTGACTCATTTTGGTTGCATAGTGGCCTTAGGGGCCTTGCTTCTGCGGCTCGGTTCCGCTTGGCCGCATGGGATCTTTGAGACCCTTGCTTCTGCGGCTTGGTTTCACTTGGCCGCATGGGATCTATGAGAACCTTCCCTTTGCATCTCGAGTCCCCTTAGCCGCATGGGGCCTTCGATAGCCTCGCTTCTGCGGCTCGAATTGTCTTAGCCGCATGAGGTCTTCAGGGGCACTGCTTCTGCGGCTTAGTTTTGCTTGGCCGCATGGAGTCTCCAGGAGCAGTGCTTTTGCGGCTTAGTTTTACTTGGCCGCATGGGGTCTCCAAAAGCACTACTCCTGCGGCTTAGTTTCACTTGGCCGCATGGAGTGATGATCCGCATAAACTCCATCTTTTCCATGCTTCTACAAGACCCCCTTCAAAGTTTTCAAATTGCAAATTTAAAATACTTTGAATAAGAAATATGGAGAAGAAACATCAAGCCGCAGGGAAGCTTCTAGCCGCAGGAAGATTTTGTCCAGGCTGTCCAGCTGTCATTTACTGCGTTTAATGCTCTGATTCATTTTTGGATTTGGTGTTGTCCTTTCGGTTAATGTGACGGTTATAAAGGATCATTATTATCTCTTAGTGGGCGCGATAACCGAAGCGGCGTCTATCCGTTTCCACTTCTTGGTAGCCTATAAATATATAGGCCGTACAGCAGTAAGGGAACTCCTATTGCTTTCTCTTTTCGTCCTTTTTTCTTCCAACATTCTTTTCCGCTCCCGTTTAGCCATGGCCCCCAAAGCTTCCAAGTCGACCGGCGCTGCTAACAAAGGAAAGAGGCTTGCCTCACCGTCGATAGCTACAGACCCATTCTCCGTTTATCCCGATGTACAGCCTCCTATCCACGGTAAGGATAGTGAGCGAACGAGCATTTTGAACTCAAATGGCCATGTCGCATGCTTTATGCATGGGCCTTTCACATATCACTGGTATGCTTTTGGCTGCAACGCCTTTTGTGCATAGTCGGTGCGCTCTCTGTCTCACTGGGCCACATGCATTCTGTGTGATGGAGTCGCATGAACCGGGCCGCATAAGTATCACATGACTAAATCGCATGGATGTCGCGTGACTGATCCGCATGGGCGACCGAGCCGTATGTGCTCTCTTTATAACCGAGCCGCATAATCTCTGCCTGACTAAGCCGCATCGCATATGCATCTCATGTTTTAAGCCGCATATGTGCCCCTCATAAGCGGGTCGCATAAGCACTGCTTGACTAGGCCGCATATGTCTGATTTTAAACCGTATATGCTCCTTATAACCATACTGTATATGTTTTGTCTGACTGGGCCGCATAGCTAAAAAAGGAGCCCATTCACTTTGTTTTCTCGTGAATATCTTCTTTCTTTGATTTTTGCAGCATCTATGTCGAAGGCTGAGACCATCGTGAAGGAGGAGATGCTGCCTCCTCTCATCAAACAAGAGTTGTCGTTTGTTAAGGAGGAGGTGATACCAAAAGTTGAGGTAAAAGAAGAGCTGGCGACCATCGGAGAGGGTATTACTCCCAAGATTGAAGTTGTTGTGAAGGAGGAGCCCAAGTCCGAGGGTAGCAACACTGGGAGTTCTGACCCTCCTGCCCCCGCCGAGGACTTTAATCAAATAGATCCTCCGTATGCGAAATGGCTGAGGGAATGGTATACACCTCAATGCAACTATGATCCTTGATCGTAAGGATCCGTGGATTGCCATATAATTGATGTTTCCGGGAGTATGAAAAATAAATGTCTGTATTTTGTCTTGGTATTTCTGTCTGTCTTTAGTTGTAGTTTGTGTTTTGCTTCTTTAGGACATCAATGTAATCCTTTACTTCCTGTCCAGATGAAGAGATGAAGAACTTTTTGGTTTGCTCATTCTTGTTGTAACGCCTGTAGTTCGTATTACGTATTTTGTTATACATGTACGTAATCTCGAACCTGTATATAGACTTTGTCACGCCCCAGAACCAGAATACTGGAGAGCGGGGGAAGACATAGCCAGCTACGTAATCCCAAAGTACGTTAATACTCTGAAATTACGTATAAGCTGTCAAGACATGGGGGTTACTCTACAAGCCATCAGTCAATCCTATGGTTTAACAATCCTAGGTATCTCAATCACAGGCAATTATACAAGAGCAAGGAGTACGATCATCATACATACAATAGTAAGGCGTCCCGAACCATATATACATGACTGATCATGAAGCTAGTACCACAGAACTGAGGACTAGCTAGAGTATTAGTCGTACATGATAAGGACTAGCTGTAGTCTAGAATACACATATCATGTTTATACCCGTAGGCTACAATATCAAGAAAAATACCAAAACACGAGCTAAACACGTGCTCATGGCTAAACGTTACAAGAGGAGAATTTACATATCAGTGGGAGAATGAAAAAGAAACCCACTGAGGCACTCTGGTGCTCCGGCTGGTCACCGTCGAGTAGATGGTGCGGTAGATCCTTCGGGCTCTTCTATTAGAACCTGGCCATGCAAAACCAGTGGGGTCAGACCCCAAATAGCAAGTACCACAAAGGAGGCCGAACTATGAACTTAAAACCAGCAGTCATTAGTAAACAAAGCAAGCAATAAGTAAGGGAGGATCGAGATTTGTGCAGTACCAATGCACTTATCACGAATATAGGAAGACAGTAAGTAAATCATTATTTGACATAAAGTAAACTGGAGAACATGTTAAATAAATCGAACTAGGAAGGTGATATACGATGAGATAACCATGGGACTACTCAGATAACCAGGTTACAACCCGTAAACCAAACAAGGACCGGGGTTGTAACCCTTCGTCTGAACAGAACTTGGTTTCTCCCACCATTTATCGGCAAGATAAAATAAAAAATCAGGACATATAACAATCATGTACAAGATCAAGACAAGACTAGACAGACTGAACTCCATCCAACATTCACGGCCAATCATTGCCTACGGCTTTCTACATTAGCTAGCTAGGGTTATCACAAGCCTAGTTACTAACAAGATGCAGCGAGAATTCCAAGTCCGGTTACCTGTTTGTTACTACCTGAGTGATCCCAGCAAGAAAAGGAAAAGATAGCAGGATATAGCAGACACACTGTAGTAAGATACATGTGTCCTAAGGTACCACACTCGACGGCGGGCTGGAAGTGCGCTCATCTCGACGGATAGCAACAAATCCCAAGTATATATATATAAGACCGGGACCAAAGGGGCAACAGGTAACTAGGAAATTCTCCATGAACTATTTGATCAATCTAGTCGTTAACCTAGCCAGATTCAGTATGAATCCCTGACCGTGGTACTCAGGGATTCATGTCCTAGACATGATGCAAGACAAGACGGGTTCATTTGTACAAACACAATCACCCACGGTGTCCAGGCCATTTATTTATACAGGTCATGTCATGTCAGGTAGCCGTCGCAACAGTTTATCAAGATATATCATGTCAGGTCTACTTGTCAGGAGTGCGCCACAACAGGCCACTATCATGTCATTATCATGTCAAGTTTACTGGTCAAGAGTGCGCCATGACGGGCCACCATCAGGTCATGTTAGGTCATTAATCAGGAGTGCACCACTATGGGTCACTGTCGTGTTCAGGGGACAAGTGTAGGACAGTATAGTGTAAGCATTCAATCAGGGGACTCAAGTTATGCTGAGGTTACAAGACACAAGTCATCATTAAGATCAAACAACAATAGAGAAATAATAATAACAATAATTTAAATAGCTGGACAAGGCATAGGAAGGAGCCCTGCGGCTCAGGGTCACTATCAAGTCATGCTAGTTCCCTGTCACACCATGTCATGTACAATTGTCATTTCAATCATGTCAATCAAATCGGGATTATCAAGTTCGGGACAAAAGGCGTAAGGATATAAAATGGGTGCAAAATCAAAAAGGGGAATATGGGGACATAATGCGCCCAAGGGGGGAGCAAGGGGTACTATGGCCAACAAGTGGCATTAGCCAAGTTGCGCCAGGGTAAGTAGGGTCAGGTCCAGTTGCGCCTAAACATCAGGTTGCGCCTGAGTCAGACTGCGCTCAAGTCAGGCTACGCTCAGGTCAGGCTACGCTCAGGTCAGGCTACGCTCAGGTCAGGCTACGCTCAGGTCAGTCTACGCTCAAGTCAGCGTATGCAAGACATACGTATTCAAAAGGCAGCGTATGTACTCTATACGACTCCTCTTCAAGGCAGCGTATGAGGTCCATACGACTCCTTGTCAAGGCAGCGTATGAGGTCCATACGACTCCTCATCAAGGCAGCGTATGAGGTCCATACGACTCCTCATCAAGGCAGCATATGAGGTCCATACGACTCCTCATCAAGGTAGCGTATGAGGTCCATACGACTCCTCATCAAGGCAGCATATGAGGTCCATACGACTCCTTGTCAAGGCAGCGTATGCAAGACATACGCCTCCAAAAGGCAGCGTATGGGGTCCATACTGCGCTGCGCTAAAGAGCGCGTGCAGCTCAGTGGCGCAAGCTAAAAAGCTCGCGCATACTGCTCACTGTCTTCTCCAAATCAGCAAGAACTCCATGATTGAATCCAAAGCTTCAAAAGTCTATAACTTGGTCAAAATAAGTCCAAATCCAACTTTTCAAAGGTCAAAATTGGGTAGAATAAAATTTTCTACAACATGGAACAATTAGTTTTCGAAAACAAGTAAGTTTGGTAGATCAAAACCCAAGAAAATCGAAAATGATATAAACTTAGATCTACAAGAATCCATCCGGTAAAATCGAAAACTCCAAGTTCTAAACATGCTTAGAATATAACAAGGAAGAGAATGGAACAAACGAAATTAAGATCGTCCAACATTCGGCAAGGTATACTTGCCTTGGGCTGGAGGAAGAAGATGAAGATGGAAATGAAAATGAAAATAATAGAGGAGAGAGAGTGGTAGGTGGCTTATATAACAAGCCCAAGCAATCTCCACCATTCATTCCTCTCCACTCAGTCTAAACCATACACCTCATCTCATAAAGAACCAAACTAAACCAAACCAAATCAAAGTGGAACCGAACCAAATAAAACCAAACCGAACCAAATAAAACCAAATCCAAGTTAAACCAAGTCATGAAATCCTATACTTAGGAAATTTTAAAATATCACGTAAATCGATAAATATGAAATACGGCTCAAATAAACACATATCCGTATAAAATATCGATAGTTGTGAGACGGGTCTCACAGACTTGTCCTGATTGGCTAGCCTTGGGTTCTGTATTGGCATGAGTTAGTTAGCATTTCATAGTTCTGGCATGCATCGGGTTCGGTTGGGTTCGACTTGGTTGGTTCGGTTTGGGTTGGAATGCAAACCCCTACCTACCACCCTCCATCATTTATTAATCCCAACAACCCATTCTCTCTCTTCATTCACTTCTTCATTTACTCTTCTCCTTCCTCCATTAACTCTCTCCATCGACCACAGAGAGAGGCTTAGGCAAGTACAACTTGCTTCATGGAGGAACTCAAATTTTGTTGTTCTATTGTCTTCCTCATGAGATTCTAAGTCACTTTAGTATTTAGCATTTTCGAATTTTATGACTCATTTCATGTAGATCTAAGTTTTTAGCATTTTCGATCTTCATGGTTTTGATCTTCAAAAACTTGGTTGTTTCCAAATTGGAGAGTTCCATGTAGTAGGGATTTCAATTTTACGCAAGTTTGGCTCTGGAATGGTTGGATTTTATCGAGACTCGACCGAGATGGGGCTTGCTGGAGTTCGTGAGCTTCTACGCCTGCTTGTCTTGGCCATAGAGAGAAGATGAAGTTTTACGCACACGTTCTAACTTGTTATCATAGTGTTTTGGCCTTTACGCCCACGTTTTATGTGACAGCGTGTTATTCAGCCTTTTACGCACACGCATTTGCGTACCAGCGTACTCCGTTCTACGTCGAGTTCAGTCGAACTCTACGCTCGGGGTCCCCCCCGCTCGCGTAGAGTCGTGCTCGCGTAGACTCTGGCTCGAGCAGACTCTCGCGTGCGTAGAGTCTTGCTCGAGTGTTTCCTCGCGTAGAGCTTGCTCGCGTAAGAGTTACACTTGCGTAGAGCCTCGCTTGCCTACCACTACTAAAATATGATCTATTAGCGACGTAAGTTAACGACGGCGTTAAATTACGTCGCTATATATAGAATTCAGCGACTCCTTTATATAAACATCGCAAAACGTCGCTATTCAGCGACGTTCAGCGACAGATATAAAATTACGTCGCTGAAGAGCGACGTTACGTCGCTGGATTATTAAAATATGTCGCCAGTTTACGACGTTTAGCGACGTCCTCATGTGACGTCGCTAATATTTTTACTTAGGGCACAGCGTTTCGTTTTTCCCACTCACTCAAAATTTCCAATTTTTCCTTCCCCCCCTCCGGCGATTCCTTCGGCGACCGCTTCCCCTCCCCCCCCGGCGACTCCCTCCCCCCCCCGGCGACTCCCTCCCTCTCCGGCGACCCGTACCCCCCCGTCGACCTCCTCCTCCTCGAGCTCAGGTAAACCCTAACCTCCTCCTCCTCCTCCTCCTCTCCCACGGACACACACACACACACGGACACACACGCACACACACACACACAGACACACACACACACACACACGGACACACACGCACACACACACACAGAGACACACACACACACGGACACACGGACACACACACAGATGGACACACACACACACACACTGGACACACTGTGTCATGTTGTGGTGGACACGAGACACTATGTTGGACACGTACACATAGCCTAGATCCTTTACCAACCATTTATTTTCCATTTTAACATGTTTAATTAGGTGTACTCACATGTGAATTTTGTACAAGGCGAAGCTTCTGTGTATATTGTATTGATGTAATAAGCTTTGGTACTTCAATTCTGGTTGAAACTCCACCTGTTATTAGCTTTCTTCATCAATGCTACTTGACTTGTTTGAAAGACAAGTGAGGGACATTTTTGCTCTTATATCCTCTTATGTGTGCTAGCTAGTATTGGGATACCAATAGCGATAAGGTAAAGGGTACCTTGGTAGGTCATGACTAGAATATTTGACTTAGATTTGACCTTGTTTGACCAAGGTTGACTATTTGACCTAGTTTGACCTTGTTTGACTTTGTTTGACTTAGCTTGACCTTGTTTGACTTAGTTTGACCTAGTTTGACCTAGTTTGACCTTGTTTGACTTTGTTTGACTTTGTTTTACTTAGCTTGACCTTGTTTGACTTAGTACAACCTAGTTTGACCTAGATTGCATATCATTGTTATTAGTAACTGTTCGCTACTAATGTGTGTCCCATAATAAGACATAATATACGAATTTGTGCCTGTTGGATAATGTGTGTCCATCTTTGCAGAATTATTTTCAAATGGATATGAATTACTACTTGCGGAATCGTTCATAGATGTACAATCGTCGTCCTGATGATATGTGTGGTGTGCGGGATGAATACATAGCGGGAGTAGAGCAGTTCCTGCAGTTTGCTAAGGCGTTCCCTCAGTACATGGACGGCACCAAAATTAAGTGTCCGTGTGTGAAATGTCATAACGTGAAATATTATCCAGAAGTGGAAGTGACATATCATTTGTACTCGAGGGGTTTCACGCATAATTACTATCAGTGGACCGCACACGAAAAACTTGTGTCTTTAGCATCAGAGCCGGAGCCTTACGTTGAGCCGTATATGCATGCGGGACCTAATTTTGTTTCAGATAATCATGCATACGACGACGGGTGCGTGAACATGGTTTTCGACGCTGCGGGGCCTAGTTTCGTTCATGATGCACCTGAGGAGGCACCGAACGCCGATGCTGCACAGTTCATGGAGTTGCTGGAGAATGCAAGGACTCCATTGTATCCTGGTTGTGAGGATCATTCACCGTTGGAGGTGGTTACAAGACTGTTGAGCATTAAGTCAGATTTTAACATGTCGCAAGAATGCTACAACCGAGTGTTGGAGTTGATTATAGAGATCTTGCCGGTGGGTGCTAAGTTGCCTAAAGACTTCTACCGGTCTAAGAGGATGGTGAGATCGCTCTGGATGGGATACGAAAAAATCGGTTCCTGTCGCAATGGGTGCATGCTGTACTATAAAGACGACAAGGACGCAGATGTGTGCAGATTTTGTGGTACTGATCGCTATAAGACAACTAGTACAGGAAGGTCTACCGGTACAAGAAGACCGACCGATTCAATGCACTACTTGCCTTTAACGCCGCGGTTGCAAAGATTATTTATGGTGAAAGAGACGGCCGAAAATATGAGTTGGCACATGCGAGAACAGATTGAAGGAGTGTTGGATCACCCATCCGATGGAGAAGCGTGGAAGCACTTTGATCGAGTGTATCCAAATTTTGCTTCAGATCCGCGAAATGTCAGGTTGGGACTATCTTCTGACGGTTTTACTCCTTTTGGCCTTTCGGGATCCCAGTATTCGTGCTGGCCTGTGATTATTACTCCGTATAACCTACCGCCTTGGATGTGCATGAAGACTCAGTACATGTTTCTAACCGTTATAATTCCTGGTCCGAACAATCCTAAGAGGAACATTGACGTGTACTTACAGCCTTTGATAGATGAGTTGAATCAGTTATGGGAAGTAGGCGCTAACACGTACGATGTTTCCAGGAAGCAGAATTTTCAGATGAAGGCAACCCTTATGTGGACCATCAACGACTTTCCGGCCTATGGAATGTTATCTGGATGGAGCACTCATGGCCGTCTCTCATGTCCGTATTGCATGGACCGTAGTAAGGCTTTCCGCTTGAAACACGGCGGAAAGCCGTGCTTCTTTGATTGTCATCGGCAATTTCTGCCAAAAGATCATCCGTTCAGAAGGAACAGGAATGCTTTCCGTACCGGCGTTGTAGAGAAGGGTGATCCACCGCCAAGGTAGTGCGGAGACACGATATGGGAGGAGGTTAAAGATTTTCTAAGTGCTATCGAAGATCCTACAACTGGGTACAAGTGCGATGGATTTGGTAGAGTTCATAACTGGACAAAGATGAGCATATTCTGGGATCTGCCATACTGGATACCAATCTGATCAGACATAATCTTGATATCATGCATATTGAGAAGAATGTGTTTGATAACATAATTAATACTGTGATGGACGTAAAGGGAAAAACGAAAGACAATCCCAAGGCCAGGTTGGACTTAAAAGAAATATGCAAACGCCCTGCGTTGCATTTGATACAGCAGAATGGAAAACAGTTCCTTCCGAAGTCAATTTTTTCGC
This sequence comes from Iris pallida, assembly GCA_029216955.1. NCBI lineage: Eukaryota > Viridiplantae > Streptophyta > Magnoliopsida > Asparagales > Iridaceae > Iris > Iris pallida. The sequence continues at coordinate 6,514,645 of JANAVB010031018.1, read as the reverse complement.
TGGACAAGGAGGATAAAGTGAGACTTTGTCGGTGGATCCAGGGCCTAAAATTTCCAGACGGATATGTGTCAAATCTGAGAAGATGTGTCGATCCGAAGGAAAACAAATTGACGGGTATGAAGAGCCACGATTGTCACGTATTCATGGAGAGGTTAATTCCGATTGTATTTCGGGAATTCTTACCGCAGGCAGTTTGGGATCCATTGACGGAGCTTAGCATATTCTTCAGGGATCTTTGTTCTAAGAAATTGCTCGTTGATCGTCTAGAAAAGCAAGAGAAGGACATTGCGGTAACACTATACAAGCTAGAGAGGGTGTTTCCTCCTGGATTCTTCGACTCTATGGATCATTTGCCGATTCATCTATCCTATGAGGCACGTGTTGGTGGACCCGTCGAATATCGATGGATGTACCCGTTCGAGCGACATTTGAATCACCTAAAAAGAAAGGTGAAAAATAAGGCATGGGTCGAGGGTTCTATTTGTGAAGCCTATGTTCTCGAGGAGATTACAAACTTTTGTTCAATGTATTTCAAGCCTCATGTTGTAACTAATAGAACGAGAGCTTCCAGAAACGACGAAGGAGATCATGAAAGTAATGATACAATACTGAAGGTATTCAATACTCCAGGAAAGCCATCGGGTAAGATGAAAAAGAGATATCTGAACGATGATGAGCTAAGGGCTGCTCAGGTGTATGTATTACTCAACTGCGACGAGGAGGAAGTAGAGAAACTGGAGGGGTAAGTAATTAATACGTCTATATTATTTTAATAGTGTTAATTATTATACTATTACATTAATTGAACGATGTTGTTTTCAGCATATTTAATGATGATGTGAGGTCGGATAGGCCACACATAACAGAAGAAGAACTAGAACAAGAAATGAGGCGTTATTTTCCATCATGGTTGAGTGCATATGTAAGACTTGAGAACTCTGTAATTACCTTTTTGTATATGCACTTGATTGAGAATGAGCTTAATTGCTTCTTTCGTGGTATTTAGGTCGATCGTCCATACGCAAGACTTGAGAATGAGTCTATTAGAACGCTAGCCAAGGGACCAATTTATGCTACAAAAATATGGCCAAGCTACTGTGTTAATGGGTTTAGGTTCAAGTCAACAACTTGCCCGATCAGAGACAACTTTGTGGATCTCGATTCCACCAAAAACAGCTGTTTGTGTATCAGATCTTCGAACTACAAAGATGTTGATGCGGGCAACGATTTCTATGGCGTGTTACGGGAGATTGTGGAGCTGACATATAGTTATGGAATAGAGCCTGCTAAGATTGTGTTATTCAGGTGTGATTGGTTCGATCCGATTGAAGGTCAAGGTTGGAAAGTAGACAAGCACGGTCTTGTTGATATAAACTATCGGCGTCGATATCAAGCCTATGAACCATTTGTCCTATCAAGTCAGGCTCAGCTCGTGTACTTCACAAGTTATCCTAAACGGGGAACAACAAGGTCGGACTGGTGGGCAGTATGCAAGACCAAAGCTAGAAATACCTTTGAGGTTGACGATATAGCTTATCAACAGGATGAACTACCTCTTGTAACAAATATTATAGAAGTGGACACGACGGAAGTTTTCTATTACACATCTAATTGTGTAGAAGAAGTAGAATTATCTGAAGAGGAAGATGCAGATGAAAGTGAAGATGTAGAGGAGGAAGAAGAAGAAGAAGAAGAAGAAGAAGAAGAAGAAGAAGAAGTAGATGAGCTAAACGAACTAGATGAATTTTCAGAAGAGGATTAAATCTGTACGTTTGTTTTATCATCATATTTGACACTTTAGTGACACTTCTATCATATAAATCTGTGACACTTCAGTGACACTCTATTGACACTTTTATTGACACTTCAGTGACACTTTTTGACTATGATATTTTTCAAAAATCTGTGATGTCTATCATATAAATATGTTTTTTTGTTTTATTGTCATATGTTTTATTGTCAGGTATGACTAGACCATTCGGACGACGCGGAGGATTATATATTAGGCAGTCCCGTCAGCCTCGGGCTGGGGATGGAGAGGGCAGTTCCGTACCCTCATCCTCATCTCCGAGTACGCCAGTGTACCATTCTGTTCCCGGTCCATTACCGGGACATGCTAGTTCTAGCAGGTTGGCGACTCCTCCTTCGTCGTCCAGCCTTCCTGTTCCTGGTCCATTACCGGGACATGGCAGTTCTAGCAGGTTGGCGACTCCTCCCTCGTCGTCCAGCCTTCCTGATCCCGCGTCCAGCATCCCTGATCCCCCGTCCAGCATTCCTACTGTCGACGGCTCTATGGAGGGAGCCTACGCCGATCATATGGAGGACGGCGATCAGACTGATCCTGCCCAGGCAGGAGGTGAGAGCGACCCTCCATGCGCTCCCCCGGGCGAGACGCATATGGAGATTTGGACGGACGGGCCTATGAAGTAAGTTAATTAATTATTATATATTTCTCAAATAATTATATGTACATATATATTCATGAAAAATTATTATTGTATAGATATCGGCCTTCTGCAGTACAGAGACAGCTGGGGACATTTGTGAGGCAGAACTATGGTGGGCCTTGGCTCAACTACTCAGATGCTCCCGCAGATAGGAAGGCCTTTTGGTTCGCCCACTTCAAGGTAAAAAAATTGTTTATTTTTAAATTTTAATAATCATTTGTGTATATTATACAACTTTTGTATTTTACTTCTTGTAGAGGACCTATTTCTATCCACCATACCGGGCGACGAGGATCGAGGGCCAATTTTCTGCCGTCATAGCCAAGCTCATCCGTGATGCGATCGACGACCAGAAGCGTCGTGATCGCGCCGGACGTCCGATCCAGGGTTGGATTACGCCAGAGCAGTGGACTGCGATGAAGGCTAGATTCAGCGAGCGCCAGTACCAGGAGCGGTCTGAGAAGGCCAAGGTGGCGCGGTCGAGCGCCGGTAAGTGGTGTGGCGGCTCCATTCCGATGACGGAGCATTTTCGTCGTCTGGTACGTTTCCTATGACGGACATTAATTTATATATAGTTCGATATAATATTTAATACTAATAATAGATAATATATTTTAACAGGTAAAGAAGCGTGAGGACCCGAACATGGTGACCGTCTTCCTGGTCACCCATCGGAGGGCTGGGGACTTCATTGACGAGAGGGCGACGCCGACATATGTAAGTTCTATTCAACTAATATTAACTGACTATAATTTAGAAAACAGGAAAATAGATATCAATATAGACTTTAGTAAATACTTACACGTTAGCAAACATGTTCTAGGCCGAGTTTGTTCGGCTACAGAAGGAGGCGGCTGATGCTGCTGCTGCTGCTAGTGCGCAAGCAAAGGGAGGGGCTGGTACTTCCTCCCAGCCGCCTGCAGAGCCATCGCCGGACGAGCTCTGGATGACCGCCGTTGGCGGTCTTCAGAAGGGTACGTACTACGGTACGGGATCCGACGACGCGTATTTGGCTTCGGAGTCATCCCGGGCCCCCTCTGTCAGTGCGCAGTCTCTGGCTACGCAGGCGTCGTCACGAGCTGAGGATGTTCGTCGTCAGATTGAGGAGCTGCGTCGCGAGTTGCAGCAGCAGATTTCTGATGCGGTCGAGCGACGATCCGACCCTCCGATCGTCACCGGACGATTTGATGCGGTCGAGCGCAGTATACAGGAGCTGATGAGTCTGCATCAGGCTGCAGCTGCCAATTTGCAGACGCTCACCGAGTCTACGCAGCGTACGGAGCGTAGACAGCTCGAGCTGGACGGATCGCAGAGGAGCCTTTCTCTCTCAGTCGCTCAGTATACTGAGAAGGTGGTGAGTGCCCTTGCTGCGCATGGTGAGCGACTGCGAGAGCTGGAGCAGGTACGTCCTCCGGGTCCATCGACGGCGCCGACTCCAGATACTGCACTGCCTCCGGCGTCGACTCCAGACATTGTACTGCCTCCTACTGCCCCTACGGTACAGCTCACCCAGGAGCAGTATGACTACATTCTATCCCAGTTGCGCGGCAGGGGTCCGCAGTGATTTTATTGGTTTTTTTATGACTTGTATGTATTGGCCCTATGGGCAAATTGTTTATTCATACACTGTTGTTTATACACTTGGTGGAAGACTTTTTATCATCTTCCATTTTTATTTGACTCTATTGGATGTTTGTGAGGATGTGTGTCTTTGATATTTACTTTGCACTGCCTCCTATTTTTATTGTGATATTTACTGTGATATCTGCGACGGGATGACAAATATACCTACGCTGGGTTATAAGCGATGATCTGATATACAAAGGAGATGCTGCCGAAATTTTAAAAAAATATATTGTGTATTTTTGTTATGATGTGTGTCTGTGTTTACAGTGAATGTGAAATACAGTATTCGAAACCATCGACAGTTTCGATTACTGTTGTATGTTTTATCTTGGATAGAAATAGCAACAGTTCAGGGTGCACTTCTGAGAGCTTCATTTTCACGTCCTTCACTTTCTCGAACGTCGTAAAGGTTCCCGAGAAGGTGAAGGACGTGAAGAGGAAGCTCTGAGAAGTGCACCCTGAACTGTTGCTCTTTCTATCAAAGATAAAACATACAACAGTAAGCGAAACTGTCGATGGTTCGAACACTGCACTTCACACACACTGTAAACACAGACACACAGCATAACAAAAATATCAATTATATTTTTTTAAAATTTTTTTTATATTAGCGACGTATAGCGACGTTCTGCGACGTACTGCGACGTCACACAAACGTCGCTATACGTCGCTAACTAGCGATGTTACGTCGCTCGACGTCGCTAATATACGTCGCTACGATGCCCACGTGGCCACGTGGATGCCATGCCTCGTCATCATTTACAAACTTTTGAAGCGTCGCTAGTGGTCGCTTTACGTCGCAATGTTGGCGACGTACTTATACGTCGCTCTCTGTCGCTCATTTGGCGACGTCTAGCGACAATGGACGCCGCGTCGCAAATAGCGACGTTCGGCGACGAAATTACCATCTGCGACTTGCCTATAAGCGACGTAGGTTTTTCGTCGCTAAATACGTCGCAAATCAGTGTTAGCGACGTACTGCGACGTATTTAGCGACGTCTCCTGACGTCGCTAATCTGGGTTATTTTAGTAGTGTACGGCTTGCTAGCGTAAAGCCTTAGCTCGCGTAAAACCCCACCCGCATGTGCCCTCGCTCGCGTAGAGCTATCTCGCCTTGCTCTTGCTAGCGTAAAGCCACTTTACGCTTGAGGCCCCCTTGGCCTAGCGTAGAGGTTCACGCGTAGAGACTTGAGCCCTTATAGCGTAAACCTTTACCCTTTTATATCCTTACATCATGAGCTTGATAATCATAATTTATTTAATATGTTTAAATGATAATCGTACATGACATGGTGTGACAAGTAATAGATATGACATGACAAGGTATGACAAGTAACATGACACGATAGTGGCCCGTCGTGGCGTACTCTTGATAAGTAAACCTGACATGATATACCTCGATAAGCTGTTGCGACGGCTAGCATGATATGACAAGAATGATTGACCTGGACATCATGGACGATTGTGTTTGTGCAAATGAACCAGTATTGTCTTACATCATGTCTAGGGCAGGGACCCCTGAGTACCACGGTCAGGGGGCACCTACTGAAATTGACTAGGGCTAATAACTAGAATAATTCAGTAGTCATGAAGAGATTTTCCAGTTACAAACAATCCCGTTATCTGGGCGCGCTAGTGGATTTGTAGCCTGCCGACGAGTAGGACACATTTCCAGCACACTGTCATGTGTTGCACCCTTCTTGAACAAATATTCGACCTAGATAACCTGGATGGTCTACAGGGCTTGTGGCTGTTAGAATATCTCATTGTATCTTGATAGTAAATAGGCCTGTGATAACCCTAGCTAGTTAAAGTATCAAGCCGTACTCATTGCTTGGTCGTGATTGATTGGATGAAGTCTAACCCAGTCTAGTCTTGTCCTGATCCTGTACAAGATCGTAACATGACCTGATTGCTTGTGCTTTACTTTATCGATAAATGGTGGGAAACCAAGTTCCGTTCAGACGAAGGGTTACAACTCCGGTCCTTGTTTGGTTTAAGGGTTGTAACTTGGTTATCTGAATAGTTCTATGGTTATCTTATCGTATATTATCATAATTTTCTATATCTCCAGACCTTTATTATATGTTATTATGTTTTATGCTAATTGCTAGTTTTAGTTCTTAAGTGAAGCCTCCTTTGTGGTACTTGCTCTTTCTGGGGTCTGACCCAGCTGGTTTTGCGTAGCCAGATACCTGAGCAGCTCTAGAGGATCTCTCTATCTTCTAGCTAGATGGTGACCACTAGGCGTAACCAAGGCAACGAGTGGGTTTTCCTTTTTTTTTCTTCTCCCACTTTATTGTATAAATATTCTTTTGAGGCGTTTAGTCGGCGAGCACGTGTTAGCTCGTATTGTACTTTACTTACTGTCTGCCTACGGGCTTTAACATGATTGGCAAATCCTAGGGTTGATCATGTATGACCGAAACTCTTGCTAGTCTTCATATTTTGTGTGACTAGCTTCATGATCATCCAAATATGTAATATATGGGACGCCTTACTATTGTATATTTGGTGCTCTGACATCTTGTAACTTCTATTACATGCTTGAGATTGAGACAATAGGCTTGTTCATGACCATAAGAGACCGATGGCTTGTAGTTAAACCCTCATATATCTAGACAGCCGTGACCGTATAACAAGGTGGGTTGCACCTCAATATACGTAGCTGGCTATGTATGCCCCCGCTCTTCAGTATTCTGGTTCTGGGGCGTTACACTTGTGACGAATCTGTGATGTTTTTTTCTTTTCTTTTTTTTCTTCTTTGGAGATGTAGTCCTATGAATGTAACTGATTTTGAATAAAAGAATACATTCACTCCATTTTTGTTTGTGGTATCTATGGTGCCTGTACAAGAGGACCTAATACAGCATTTGTGATTTGATAAAGGATATCCCACTGGGGGACTTTTTGTTGACCTATTGCCCTTTTGTGCATCTGAAAATGCGAGCAATAGATTTGAATAATATTTGTGGACCTATTACCCTTTCGCGCACTGGTAGTGCGGGTAATAAATTTGAAACAATTTTGTGGACCTATTAACCTTTTGTGTACTGATAGTACGGATAATAGATTTAAAACAAAACCTAACAGAGGTAATATGCACGTGATAGGTTCTGTGGTCTTAATACCATGATTTTATCCCGGGTCGGGTTCAGGTGTTAAGTCAAGAGACCATCGGTATCAGAGGTAATATGGACGTGACACACGATAATCAGGAATAATTTTTTGGTGGACCTATTACCCTTTTGTGCACTGGTGGTGCGAGTAATAGATTTGAAACAAAACCCAACAGAGGTAACATGGACGTGATAGGTTTTGTGGCCTTAACACCGTGATTTTATCCCGGGTCGGGTTCAGGTGTTAAGTCAAGAGACTATCGGTATCAGAGGTAATATGGACGTGACACACGATAATCAGGAATAATTTTTGGTGGATCTATTACCCTTTTGTGCACTGGTGGTGCGAGTAATAGATTTGATACAAAACACAACAGATGTAATATGGACGTGATAGGTTCTGTGGTCTTAATACCGTGATTTTATCCCGGGTCAGGTTCAGGTGTTAAGTCAAGAGACTATCGGTATCAGAGGTAATATGGACGTGACACACGATAATCAAAAATAATTTTTGGTGGACCTATTACCTTTTGTGCACTGGTGGTGCGAGTAATAGATTTGGAACAAAACCCAACAGAGGTAATATGGACGTGATAGGTTCCGTGGCCTTAACACCGTGATTTTATCCTGGGTCGGGTTCAGGTGTTAAGTCAAGAGACCATCGGTATCAGAGGTAATATGGACGTAACACACGATAATCAGAAATAATTTTTTGGTGGACCTATTACCCTTTTGTGCATTGGTGGTGCGAGTAATAGATTTGAAACAAAATCCAACAGAGGTAATATGGACGTAATAGGTTCTGTGGCCTTAACACCGTAATTTTATCCCGGGTCGGGTACAGGTGTTAAGTCGAAAGACTATCGGTATCAGAGGTAATATGGACGTGACACACGATAATCAGGACCAGAAAGTTTGCTCAGAGATGGCAATAAGCCTGGTAAACTCCGGCGGGGTGAAGCATCAGGGTGAAAGTTCAGAGGTATTAAGTATACATAACTTGTCACCTAGGAGGATACAATGTGAATCCACTCGGAGCTAATAGAGTGTAAGTTCAGAGGTACTTGGTGTATATAACTCGACAGTCTGGGATATTTGGTGGTTTGAGTAAGTACCAGCATGTCCTTAGATATAGTATTTCTTTAGGAACTTATCGTTTATGGGCATCATGAGCAAGTCTCCATTCTGTTTCATGAGCCGGTATGTGCCGTTGGAGAATACGGTCTCGATGATGAATGGACCCTCCCAGTTGGGCTAGAATTTGTTGACGATTTTGTGAGTCATGACCATCGGTCTGTGAACGGCCAAGACGAGATCGCCTACTTGGAATGTCCTCTGCTTGACTTTCTTATTGAAGGCTCGAGAGATACGTGCTTGATAGAGCTCGATGCTTTGTTGAGCTTGCAAACGCTTCTCGTCTAAGGCTTCCAATTCTTGTAGCCGTCGGTGGTAGTTATCGTGCGACGTCAACCGGTAAGTAAGGGCCACGCGAAGCGATGGGATCTGGGTCTCCAACGGAAGAACTGCCTCTTTCCCGTACACCAGAGAGAACGGTGTATTTCCTGTAGCCGTCCGAATTGTAGTGCGGTACGCCCATAAGCATTCGCCCAGCTTTTCATTCCAGTCGCGCTTGTGTGAGGACACAAACTTTTTGAGAAGCTTGATTATGGTCTTATTAAAAGCTTCAACCAGACCATTAGCCGAGGGGTTGTATGCCGTTGAAGCCACGTTCTGGATCCGATTCTTGTCACAGAATCGATAGAAAGCATGGCTTGCGAACTGCGGACCATTGTCATGAATGATCCTCCGGGGTAGTCCAAAAGCGTAGATGACGTGATTTTTTATGAAACTAATCACGTTTGATGTCTTTACCTCTGCCAGCAGAACAACTTCCGCCCACTTGGAGAAGTAGTTGGTGATTGCAAATATAAACCGGTGTCCCCTAGACGACGACGGGGTAACTGGGCCAATGATGTCAATTCCCCATGCTTCAAATGGCCAAGAGGCCACTGTTGGATGCAAGAACTCGGATGGCAGATGTATGAAGTCTGTGTGGATCTGACAACCTTATATTTCTTTGCATAATCGACTGCATCTGCTACCATTGAGGACCAGTAATAGCCCATCCGACGGAGACGGTCTTGCAACTTCGGGCCAGGTTGGTGAGCCCCGCAAATGCCATCGTGAGCCTCGCGTTAGGCTTCTTTGGCTTCTGCATTTGACAGACATCTTAACAGTAGTCCGTCGTAAGATCGTCGATATAACATTTTTTTTTTCCGTGTCATAAAAGAATTTGAGAGAACGTCTTCTGATTGAAGTCGCTTCTTTCACATTCTCAGGCAGGATTCCGTAGACAACAAAGTCGATGAACGGGAGTCTCTAGTCTTGTACATCATTGGTTATCTGGGCGAAGTAACTCGTACCTAGTTGAACGTTGTTTTTGGGACAGACCAGCTCATGGCCTATCACATCAACTAGATGATGAGCATGATTTGGAACCGCCAAAGAAGCGACGAGGCCTGCTCGGGCGTCGGCTTCAATATTATGGAGTCTCGGAACATTCTCTATAAAGAACCCCTCCAAGGTTGCAATGATGGAAATTGTTGTCTGATGATAGGGAATCAGGTCCGCGTTACGAACCTCGTATGAGCCTCAGATTTGATTGACAATCAACTGCGAGTTGCCATACACTTCTAGGTATTTGATCCCCACCTTTTTTGCGAGTCGAAGCCCGATGACCAGTGTCACGCCCCGCTCCCGTAGGAGCGATCGTCCTCGCTAAGGCATGATGCCGCACGAGCCTAGATTGTGCTCGTGCAAGACGGATTCCATAACGGCCGATTTCAGCGGCCGTGACGGGGTCGTCGCACAGAAGTTCCATGCAGAGACATTGAATATTAGCAGCAGAATTTGAAGCAAAACATAAGTCATTTCAAAACACTCTTTTATTGATATTGAAACAAAGGTTACAATGGACGCAAAGTCAAGATTATATGTCTCTCAAGCTCACTCTTCTCACAATTACAAGTCGTTCAGCTCTCTCTCATCTCTTAATTACAAGTTTTTCTGCCAGCGGAAGCTTCGGAAGGCGACGTCCATACATTATGTCCCATATAAGTCTTGACTCCATGCGTCCACACGCTTCGAATCGCCAAGAAACTCCGTGCCTCGATGCATCCAAGCGAGCTCCGTGCCACGAGCTTCTATCTGTGCCTACACATGTAAACTATGTGGGCGTCAGTACTCAACTGTACTGGTGGAATGAGCTCCTCGCCTACCTATACAAAACCAACACGTTTGATTTACTTTATGCAACATAGTCCATTACTTATCAATTGTCTTTCTAGTCTTGTCTTAGGATCAGTTTTATGACAGACACCTTGGCATACTTGTGTCTGGGGACCATCCCGTGCTTGCACAACGACGTTAACTCATACTTTGCCTTAGACCCTTCTCGTGCCAATAAAGTTAACCTATCAAGTCGTGTTTGTCTTACGGCCATAATCAGAGACGCAACTACACGATAGACTCCATTTCTTTGCCTCTAGACCTTTTTCGTGCTTTCATTGTCAACACACCGACTAATACTTGTCTTCCGTGCCATACTCTGTGACGTAATGACTCGGTCGTGCCATGAACTCGATTCGTGCTTTAATATCCCTGAGGCAGCGCCTCCTCGCTTAGTCTTGCCTATACTTGTGTTTGACAACACGGCCGTGCCTCACATTTCGAGGTCGTGCCCAGCAACTCAACGTAACTTCACCCAACTTTGCCCTACGACCCTTCTCAACTTAACTCGCAACAGCTCAAGCCTAACTCATGCAACTCTATGCCAACGACTTAACACTCGATGCCATACCTCGTGCCGAAGCACGCCACCTTTGTTGTAGCCAAATCTTAGGCCCAAATATTGTGTCTTCTAACTGCATACACTTTCAACTCAACTCAATCCAAAGGCACACACGCGGATTGTCGCCCGTGCTGACACATTTATATGAATGGTCACTGGCATTAACTAGCCATCCTGGACATAGCCTGGCATTCGGGACCCTTGCACCGCAGGTAGCGATCTCCGATGCAAGTTCCCGACCTACCGGTTGCTTCATACCCAGCTCGGCTATAACCTGTTTCTTCCTAGGCCGAGTCGGTCCCTTGGCCCTGGGTTGCCGCTCGAAGAAACCATCGCCCTTGTCGACAAGTTGTCCATGACCACGCGCCTACGCTAACTTCTAGACTTAACGTAATACATGGTCTCATCATCATCACTTAGTTCCTTTGCTTTACTTTTTCCACTTTTCATACTTCCTTCGCAGAGCCCAAACCAGGGTTGCCTCGGCGACTGAACCACAGTCCCGACATATTTTCTCTCGACGACTAACCATCGCTTAGACTTAACATTCTTTGAACTCAGAGAACGGCTACTGCATAGCCTTCTAACTTAACTAGAACATAACGTGTTTTCTTAAGTATCGACAGACCATGGCTAACTTTTCACTGAACCAACCGTGGCTCGTGCCTTAAACCGACTCGTGTTCTACGCAACGCTATCGCCCAAGTCATACCTCATAAGACGGGCCTTGGGATCGTGGGACTATTTAACTTGACAACTGCAGAATGAGCGGGACAGCACTTGGAATGACTTAGGTCGACCGGCATAACTTTGCCTAACTTACTTAAGCCTACAACTTAACCCGAGGGACGAGCAAAGGCTATGCCAAGCCTTGTGCAGTGGAACCGTGCACGCTTTATCAAGCGTTTACGCAGGCAACGCCTATGACTTAGGCAAATTTATAGTTTTGTGTCGAAGACCAACTTTTCTTCTTCCAAACCACAGGATGAAGGATCGAGTGTCATTTTCAAAGCACGTCGTGCACCAACTCTAAGCCGACCGTTAGACCTTTCCATATTTTATCTCAATCCGACCCGTCGGGATTACTCCCTTTAGCTATGTGGATTCATTTTTTTTATTATTAAGCCTACTTGTGCAAGTTGAAAATACGCGATTTATTATGTGAAGGCAAAGATGAGGCAAGTTCACCGAAACTATCCCACCTGAGCGAGCGGTCGCCTTGGCCGAGCGATGTCTTCATGCAGCCGTTGCAAGGCTAAGTTCGAACGCCGTCGACGTTCCTATTCCTCCGATTGACTGAGCGGAACGGGACACTACAACCAGAGCATTATATTCAGCTATATTGTTTGAACAGGGTTCTATGAGAGAATATTCCCGATTGACCACCAATCCAGAGGAAGAAATTAATACTATCCCGACTCCAGCGACGATATCACCTTGGGGCCCCGTCCTTGAAGCGCCGTCGAAGAACATTTGCCAAGCGTCATCATGTGAAGTCGTATTTGAGTTAACGACTTCGTCTGGGATTTTTTTTTAGATTCTAGTTATTTCTGAGCCTGGATGGGCTGCTAAGAAGTCAGCCAAGGCTTGACCTTTGACAGCCTTCTGTGGAACAAAAACTATGTCGTAAGGGGATAACAATATCGTCCAGGTGGCTAGACGAGAACTGAGTGCGCCTGGTTTGGTCATGAGGACCCTGAGGGGGTTAACTCGAGAGACAACATGGATGGTATGCCCTGTCACATAGTATCGTATTTTCTGAATGGCGAACACCAAGGCAAGGCATTCCTTCTCCACGGCGGTGTACCTATGTTCCGGCCCACCATCATTCGGCTGAGATAGTAGATGGCTTGTTCGTGCCCTGCATCATTGTTCTGTACTAGCAAGGCGCCGAGGGAGTGTTCTATCGCCCGTACACAGAGTATGAAGGGCTTTCCGGCGACCGGGGCTACCAGAACTGGCGAATTCGTCAAGTATTCCTTAATGTCATCAAAGGCGTATTGACATTCCTCATTCCATATAAAAGAGACGCCTTTCTTCATGAGTTGTGTGAAGGGTTGTCATCGTCCTGAGAGGTTAGATATGAACCTCCTGATGTAGGCTAATCTTTCCTGAAGGCCACGAAGTTCACGGAGGTTCCTCGGTGGGCTCATTTTCAGGATTGTTTTTGTTTTGTCGGGGTCTATGTGAATATCCCGGGAAGTAATGACAAAGCCCAAGAACTTTCTGCTGGACACGCTTATAAAAGACTTGGTGGGATTCATCTTCAGATTGTACGCTCGTATAAGTTCGAACACTGTCCTCAAATCATGTAAGTGGTCATCCTTAGAGCGGCTTTTAACGGCGATGTCGTCAATGTAACACTCTACCGTCTTGCGCAAGTGATCACTGAAGATGACACTCATAGCTCGTTGATATGTAGCACCGGCATTCTTTAGGCCGAAGGACATGACTGTGTAATAATACACGTCGATCGGTGTTCGAAATGACTTATGCTTCTCATCATCAGAAGATATTTTGATTTGATTGTATCCTGAAAAGCCATCCATAAAGGATATGCATTTGAAGCCATACGTATTATCGATCATTATGTCGGTGATGGAAAGAGGAAATTCATCCTTATGACATGCCGTATTCAGATTGCGGAAGTCGATGCAGATTCGATTTTTTTCGTTCTTCTTGACGACTGGTACTATATTAGCTATCCAGTCTGGGTGCTGCTCCTCGCGGATGAAACTGCTAGCTATAAGCTTGTTTACTTCCGCTTCGATGGAGTTCATGATATCTGGACGGAACCGTCGTTGCTGTTGTTTGACTGGTTTTGCGTCCGGATGAATATTGAGCTTATGAATTGCAATTTCGGGGTTCAGTCCTGGCATGTCTTTATAGCTCTAAGCGAAAACGTCGATATACTCTCTGACAAGTTGCAACAACGACTCCTGCTCCCCGTCCGTCAGGCTCTTACTGACGAAGATTGGCTTTGGAGAGGATTCGATACCGAGATCAACTTGCATAACTTCGCCTTTAGTAGAAGGGTCTCGTTGTTCAAAGTACTGCTTCCATTGTGCATCCAGCTGTTGGGCCCATGTCTCCAATTTAAGAGGTTCAAGTAGATCTTCGTCTTCCTCTTCAATGTCAGCGGATGCCATGTTGACACACAATGTCTGCCTGAATATATCCCCAATTCTATTATCGGAATCGTATGTAGGTGATTCGGATGAGTGAGAATGCCACTCGCATTCCTCATCGGAGCTCTCGGGTGTTGTTGCTGGTGTAACATAACCGAGGCCGCATTTGGACTTGCTGTAATAATCCCGAGGTTTTCCAGTCGGGGCTGACAACTGCAGAGGCGATCACCGACCTTTGCCGTAATTCAGACCTGGGGTAGTCTCCATGTCGTACCCCTGCTTTTGCATGAAGTACTTCGCTTGGGGACTATACAGGTAGAGCGGCAATCTTCTAGCGTCGGGTTCGAGATCGAACTCTTGTGGCATGAAAGGTTGAGGACCTTCTTTCGGCCGAAGATGATTGTGTGATCCCCTGCTCTTCTGCCTGGGACTAGGAAGTAGGCACCTCTGATGGGAATAAGTCGGTTTGCGGTATGGATGATTGTCACCTGTGTGTGCAGGTTAATGTATAAACCGTGCCCCACAACATACATCAGATCAAGCTTATTACACTCAGGATAGTTCAACGGCAGCCTCTTATTGATGAAATAAGGAATTTTGTCTATAGGGATTTTATCATCAGGAGAGGGACCATCCACCTGTGCAATAAGATACTTCGCGAGTTCTGCCTCCTCTTCAGCTACCCCCTGCGTGACCGGAGGTTGGGACGCTGTCTTGGGCAACTTAACCACCAAGGATTCTGTTTGTGGCATTGGCTTGCCTGAGGGCCTCGAATCAACGCTTGATTGCCGGCTCGTCTTGGGGAGACGGATAACCATCGGCTCGACAGAGGACTTTGTCCGATTACCTTTGACTGGATTTTGGCAATCGGATCACCATCGGTGCCACAGAGGGCCTTGCATCTTCCGCTTGCCTTTGATTGGATTTCGGCAATCGGATCACCATCGTCTCTACGACGGGTTTGGCTCCTGGATGGATCTCGGGAGTCGGATGATTATCGGTTCCAACTGCGCAGCTGGGACGGAGGAACCGGGCACTTTTTTATGCAAAGTTATGACAAGGGGTGTGGCTTTGCCCGGTTTACGGGCCTGGAGATGGATTTTTAGAGGTTCCTCTGACCCTGTTATGGCCTCCAGTTCATCAGTTATGTGCTTCTTGCATTCTTCATATAGACAAGCCTCCGAAGAATAGTAAGCCTTATCCCCTTTTGAAGGGATCGATGTCGGCAAATTTCGTCTTCACGAAGCCGTACTTACTGACATACTTGAAGCACTGGTGAAGTGTGGATGGCACGATCATATAGTCATGTATCTACGGACGCCCCAAGAGGATATTATAGGACGTATCTGCGTCTATGACGTAGCAGGTAACCTTCGTCCTCAGGTCGCCGATCTGACATTTCAAACGGATCTTTTCCAGGGGATAGCTCCTTCCCGAGTTGAAACCGCTAATGGCAGTGTTGGTCGCCGCTAACCGGTGCATAGGAATGCCGAGGAACTGAAGCAAGCTTTTCGGGATGATGCTTATTGACGAGCCAGGATCGATGTGCATCCGATCTACCTTGATGTCGCCTATATATCCAGTATAGTACAAGGGGCGATCATGCAAGTTGGTCTTGATCAACATGTCATATGGGGTGAATACGATGTTAGGCATTGCATCCGCACAGTTGCTGCCCTGGAGATCTGCCGACGAGTCTTCCCTCGTAGGCTTGACATGGGCTAAGTAGGCGTCTGCATTCTGGAGTGCTTCGCTCAATGCAACACGAAGATCCTTGGAGAGCCTTAGGAGCTCGTATAACGACAGCTTTGCCGGCGTATTAGCCAGTTGTGCTAATATGTCAAAGTTGTAAGGTCTCTCCAGTCCCTGAGGTGCATCCTTACGGAGCGGCCTGTCGAAGCGGGTTTCCTTCGGCTTGGACTTGTCCGCATGTGGAGGCTGAGACGGCCCCGGAATGTCAGTAGTAGGCAGCATTGTCGACTGAGGGTCTTCGATTGAATTACCCGGAGTGGGCTGGACTTGCGCCCAGACCAGGTAACAACGGCCGCCGCCTCCTCATCTTCGGCTGAAATTGTATGGCAGGATCTGGCCTTCTTGCCATTATTTTTACTGGTTGAAGATGGCACCGCCTGGGTAACTTCGGGCACTAAGTCTGGGTGCACCCACATGACCTCTTCTCGTGACGTGGTGAGAGGTACCAAGCTAGTCGTCTGGTCCCGGATGGATGGAAGATTAGTAACCTCTATTATTGCCCGGGGGACATATATTACCCCGTCCTGAGTATTTGTTGGAGAAAAGTCACCGAACTGAACTGACACCATGTTCGCAGCCACGGTAACCTCTTCGAAATCTAGCGACAGAGCTTTGGAGTCGATAAGACTCTGGATGTACCGCTTTAATTGGAAGCAGTCATGAGTGGAATGATAGACATAGCGGTGAAAGTGGCAATATTTTGGGTCCTCCATCTCCGTCGCTTGAGGCTCGCACCTTGGTAGAAGGAGTTGGATCCTATCCCCTTGCAAGTGCATGTCGAAGATAGGCTTGACATGACTATCTTCGAATGAGTAATTCACCTTGGGCCACTGAGCTTCTGTCTGCTTTTGTTCAGGCTTCTTAGTTGTACCAGCGACCATGGCCTATTTGTCTTTGGTGTCCCAGTTATTGGTGGTGCCGCCACTGTTGTTGTTATTGGAGGTGTTACCGGGACGTTTTCCTTTGTCCCCTCCATCTGGGATGTGTAATTCCAGCTGGCGAGCCTTCTTTAACTTCGCCTCCGCATTGGTAGCGCTTATGATGAAGGTCGTCTAATCCCTGAACTGATCTTCGCCCATCTATAGGCTGATTGCGGGGAGCAACTTCTTCTGACAGATTTCAATCAAGGAGCTTTCGGGATTGCCTTGGGGCAATCTCATCGCGGTTTGGCGAAACCGCTCGATATAGTTTCTCGTTAACTTCCTCTCTCATAGAACGACGTCCATGAGAGACAACATTGTCACATCATGCCCCACTTCGTAGAATCTTTTCAGGAACATATGCTTGAATCCGTCAAAGGAATGGATGCAGTTGTCCGAAAGGTTGCGGTACAAGTCGAACGTGATTCCCTCCAATGCTCCGATGAATAATTGTGTGAGAATGGCGTCGTTATGCGACAAATGGTCTGTTGTGACCTCAAAATACGTCATGTACCGGATGGCAGAGGTCTTCCTGTCACGATCCGCTACCCAAATTATTGGGCCGGGCCGAGTCATGTCCAGCCTACGCTTGAGATAAAACGTAGTAAGCTGTTCGAAAGACTAACAAGATAAGTTCAAAGTGTGCTAACAGTTCTATATGTCATATTGAGTCAGAATATATCCCAAACACAAAATTATCTCGTATATAAATATGTTTCGAATACATGACCAAAATGTAAAATTGGATACAGGTCCAGTCATAAAATACATAGTCTAAAATATGACTGCTCTAAAAAGTTCTGAGCAACTACACAAACTAGATGAATTTTCCCGCAGGTACATCCTCGTAAGGTAAAGTCTGATCCTCGATGGCAACTCCATAATAGGAATCACATAGCAACTCCTCCTCAGTAAGTATACAAACAACGTATCCTGTCAGGATGGGAGCAAGTACTGATTCTAATAAACTAAAATATACGAGGCATGAAATGAACTGAAGTGTAATAAACAGGAATTATGGCATATCTTGATTTATCCAGTTTTAGATATATTTCATCATGGCAATATAAGTTTGTTTTAAAGTTTAAAACTGTAGCATATACGTGATCGGTCAATAGGTAAATAGGATGTACAGTGGTACATATCAATTTTCTGAAGTGCACATACGTACACTTAACGGCATCGGTGTATATCCATACACAAACGCGGGATCAGACATACGACAAAGTTGCATATAGAATGTAACAGTGCACGGTAAATACATACGGAGAAGGGACATGATCACGTACTCTACTAACAGTTTTTCTATAACCCGTTTTATAACATGTGGGTGATACGAGAACAGTATAAAGCATGGTGGATACTGAGAGCAGTATATAAAGTATGTGAAACATGGAGAAATATGACCTACAGTTTATGTATCAGTATTTAACATGATTTTTACACAATTCATCATATGCAGTAAATAAAGTTTGTAGAGGTACTTGCCTCTAGCAAAGCAAGGCAGTGAAGAAAATGCTATAGATGTCTGGTGTCCTGGCACTGTCACAAATATGAACTATCTCAGCTATCTAAGTTATAAACAAAGACTAACACTACTAGAGTGACACGACGCATTTGGATACTTAGCTAAGTGAAATTAGCATAGGAATCCAACGTAAGGTGATATGGTATCTAAACCAACCTCTAGGTCTTCTACTCTAAGGTAGGCCAACATTTTAAATACTAGAAATATCCAAAAAAATCACAAGTCATGACTTAAAAACAATTATTAATTAATAATTCCATCTGTGCACTTCACTCTAGCAATTATTAAAATAGCTATATAACTCTAAAAAAGCTCTAAACTCAACCTTATTAATTATAGAAATTTATACTATTTTTTCTGGAATTTAAAAACCCTCATAGATATTTATTAAAAATCAGTAAACTTAAGTACCCTGAAAATGAGTTCTGTTTTTCTATTTTTATAAAATGCCAAAATTACTTATTAAATCCTGAAAAAATTATATTAAATTAGCTAAATTAACATAGTATTTAAATACAACTTTTTCTATATTTTTTGCAGCAACTAAATTATATATAAAAATTCAAATACAACAAGTTATAATTTCTAGAAAATAATTATTTTATTATTTACTATTTATCCACGTATACGAAATTGAACCGGAGTCCAGATACGGGACCCAATGCCATGAATCAAGTCTGATATGACTTGTACAGGCCTTGAATGTATTTAGGCTCAATTAAGTCAACAGAACCCATGCTAGATCTGGACTCAAATGGCCATAATTCACAGTTTACAAAAATACTGATTTTAAACACGTAAGTAAAATAATATATTTTAATGCAGTAAAATATACATATCATTAATATTTATTGACAAAAAAATATGTAAATATAGCATAAATATATGTATATAAAAACACAAGTATGAACATATCCAAAAAGTATATACATATAAAACAAATATGTTTATATATATATATATATATATATATATATATATATATATATATATATATATATATATATATATATATATATATATATATATATATATATATAGAAAATACTTAATATAAAATAAATACAGTATATATATATATATATATATATATATATATATATATATATATATATATATATATATATATATACTGTATTTATTTTTATATTAAGTATTTTCTATATATATATAAAATATATATATTAAGTATTTTCTATATATATATATATATATATATATATATATATATATATATATATATATATATATATATATAAATACTCAGCCGAAAACCCATTGGGCCCAAACCCATACCCATTATAAACAGTAAACCCATTAAATTAAAACCCATTACTGTGCGGGTTAAACCCGTTACTGTTCAACCGGAACCCATTAAACCATTTATTATTTAACCCGTGTCCTGACAGTTAGGGACACGAGTAAAGAACCCTACACCGAGTCCTGTGTCCGTGACGAGTACGACATGCACGACACGTAAATACCGTGTCCACGCTCATCACTGGACTCCCCAACACTGGGCGAGTCCACACACGTATACACGAGACACGACTCGACACGTAGGAGAAATGATACGTACGTGTCCGTCGAAGGGTTGTTGTCGGAGGTGCTGGCGGCGGCTGTAGGCATTGGGGTCGTCGGAAAAAAATAGCACAGTGGTCATCTCGTCGTGATGAAGAGTTTGGCGGTGGTCGGAGGCGGTGGCGTGGTCTATAGTGGTGGTGGTAGTAGATCTAGGTTTTAGGGTTCCGGCGAGTTGTAGTCGGAGAAGAAATGGGGCTGGGGCAGCGCTATGGTGGTCGGGGTGGTGTCCTAGGCTAGGTTCGAGTCGGAGGGTATTTATAGGACGGGAATGGCGGTGGAATTAGGGTTTCGATTACTGTTTAAGGTTAGGGTTACGGCTTAATCGTCGGAGATGATGACGGAGGAAGGCGGTGATCGGGTGGCCATTTTGCAGAACCCCCTGTAAAATCCCTAAATTTCTACTATATTTTTGTACTGATTTTTTTTTATTTATACGTCACATAGTCGTATTGTACGTCGCACGAAAATTTGCATTTTTTTGTATTTACTCGTCGAGTGCGAATATGTGCGAGGTACATATTTTTAGAAAAATGGTTTTTGATTTTATTATCGGTAATGGTTTCAAAATTATATATATAATAATTATTTTTATTAAAAGTTGTGAAAAGTATCTATCGAGGTTGCCAAAACTTATTATTTTAGTTATTTATAAAAGGCTATCTTATTTTAATAAGTGTTAATTTAGAAAAACTAGATTATGTGAATATTCTACTCGTGTAAAGCGCATGAAAATTATTTCATGTATATTTTCAAAATTTATTTTTATTATTTATAATAATTTATTTAGCAAGAAGGTATTTTAAATATGTAAATATTTATGTTTATTTTTGAAATTATTTTTACCTAAATTATTTAAAGGGTATTTTGAAGATATTTCCTACTAATATTTAAAATATATATTGGAATTTTTGAAATTAATTATTATATAAATTTTATAAAAGATATTTTGGATATATTTGTGACAAATTAAATTATGATTTGATTTATTGATTTAAATTAAATAGTTTAATTTAAATGTGTAATTTATCTATATTTAAATAGGATTTGGATTTAGATATGAATGTATTGGTTTAAATTTAATAATAGAATTATCTATTTGGGTTTAAATAAATCATAGTCTCTATCTACATTGGATTATATTTGATTGAGTTACTTTTAAATCAATTTGTATTAAATAGTGAAAAATCCAAGGGGAATTAAAACTCTTCTTAATCCTTATCTAGATAAGACTTTTGTAAACTCCTTAATTTTTCAAAATAAATATTTGTAGAATTTTTGGATTTTTAAATAACTATTTGTTGACTTATTATATAATTTGTATTATTTTACATATATTTAGTATAGTGCTCATTGGTGAATTTAGTATAAAAATATATAAAGCTATTTTTCTAGTACATTAATGATCTAAACTATATTATACAATTTTTCTCAAAATTTTAGAATTTATTTCATAACTTTTATTACTTTTTACATGTTACTTATATTGTACACTATTTACATAATATAGAATAAATGTCAAATTAGTATTAGATATTTCAGCTTGTATAAATGAGATTAGATGAAGGTTGTTTAAATAAATATTAACTATAGTTATTATATATAGTAATTTTAAATAATATTATAGATAATTTAGATAAATATAAACATTATTTTAAATAAATACTAATCCTACTTCTATTAGGAAAACATATCTATCTATATCATATCCTAATAAAACAAACTCCTATTTATTTAAATCAAATCCTATCTAATTTAGGAGATAAATCTGAAATAAATACCTATATAAACCCAATACATCCCCCTTCTATCATCCATAATTCGAAATTATTTTTAGTCCAATAGAAATACTAAAATTCGTCATTAGAATTCAGCCCCGCTTTTTAGTAGCAAGAGCAACTTGGAACGACTATATCTCCTAGCTCCGAACTCCGTTTCGCCTCCAGTTTTTTTAAAAGAAGCGTATCGAGGTAAGGTTTCGAAAAACATATTTTAATAGACAAAATTCGTTCTGTAGATTTCTGTAAAACTATTTGAGTATTAGATGTCCGAAAAATAAACGTGTTTCAGTATTTTTGTGATTTCGGGAGTTTTCGAAAACGAAAATACGATCCGTTTAATTTATCAGAAAGCTAATACGAAAACCTATGCCATATACTAATTATAGAATTTATTAATAAATCTAATATATATAGTATTAATTATAATTAGATAATAGACTATTTTTAGCATCCGGAGATGTTTGTTTGGACCTTAGTTCCTCAGCAGCCGTTGTTCCACCTACTTTTCTGTCTGATCTTCGCTACTACAGTGCTCAGGACCCAGGCAAGTATACCTTGCTAATTTACTGTTATATTATTTATTTTTTGTATTATTTACTTTGTTTCATATTATTAGTTTTCCTTGTTATAAATTGCGCGTCCAAGCCATACTTGGGTGCAAGCGACTCTATTAGTCATTTTACTTTACTATATGCATGTTAACTTAGTGTTAGCGGACTACCTTCTTGTTGGGAGATATTCTTATATCTTCTTTGGCCATGACACCTACACTACACGGTTTGAGATATTTTGTTAGGGGCATGACTTATGGACTGGCCATCTTTATTGTCGTATGACGGATAGATCGTAACTGCTACGATTAAGGTATAGAGACTCGAGCAGTTACAAAACTGGGCGGGTCATGAACATGACTTGGTCAGTGTAGGAAATATTGGGGGAGGACAGTCGCTAGTGCGTATGGAAATCCAAACAGGTAAACCACAGTCTCCGGATGGAACTGTGGCTATTTATTTGCAGATACCCTCTGACGTTTTGGACGTTACGGCCGGATACAGATGACTGGATGCCAGTTACGTACACATAGCCTAAAATCCTACCCATGCGCATGAAAGTTGTCCTCTAAATTGCACATTAGGCGGTTAGAATCTCCTTTGCATATTTGTGTCTAGGATAGTCTTTCATATATTATTATTCTGACAGTTCATATTAGCATGTTCTTCCTGTATCTTGCTACGTCCGTCTGAGGACCTGGTTATTCCCCAGGTGTGTGCTTTCATGATTCACTACAGGTGTTCTAGCCATGGCCGTGATTCTCTCCATTCCTTCGAAGACGATTGCGCTTGGTTCGTCTTGCCATTTTATTGATCGATTCTTGTACATTTCTTTCATTGAGATAGTTGGTAGTGGACTTTGTCTCCGCCCAACGAATGTATCATAAATATTCAAGTTGATTTTTATATTATTATTCTTTTCATCGTAGATGAGATTTAGTTTGTCTTGGATTACTGTATTTTACAGCTTATGTATACATACAAGGCCCCTGTACTTCGTATGTATACAGCTGGCATGTTTACGTACTTGGTCCTACGTATTTTGGGACAGGGGCGTTACACCCCCCCCCCCCAAAATCTACTATTACACATAGCCCCCACCGCCATAACAGTTTGCAAATATAATTTATAAACTGATAATAAAATAATTAGATTAATTACAAACTATTATATAACAGTATAACCAATTACAAAAAGCTATTAAAACAATTCAATAAATTACAAACTAATATAAAAATAATTTAAATAATTGTAAATTGATATTTTTGGCTTTAAAAATTATTTAAAAATTCTAGAAAATTCCTAATAATTATAATAATTCATTTCAAGGATAAAAATGCTATTTAAAATAATAATTTCTTATTTAAAAATAATTTAAAATATCTAGGGGCTTATAAATCTTTTCTCCTTAAAAAATTTTGTCCTCGAAATTCACAAGGATAGAAGACTCTACAAACATTCTAACATAGCAAGCAATTTAAAACAAAGACGAAGGCTACTAGTTAAAACTAACCTCTAAGGTATCAAGCGAAAACGGATGGTTCCCTCGCGATTGTTGGGTCGAACAAGTAAGGATATCTCTCCCTCAGGTCCGACTCCCTCTCCCAAGTAGATTTCCCCGAAGAGTGACGGCTCCAAGCTACTCGGACCAAGGGTATAACTTTGTTCCTCAGCCTCTTCTTCCTCCGGTCCAATACCTCCACTGGCTGCTCAGTAACCGCAAGACTCGGTCCGATCTCCAACTCTGAATAATCTAGCACATGGCTGGGGTCTGGAACGTATCTCCTCAGCTGAGACACATGAAAGACATCGTGATCTCCTGCTAGGTTGGGTGGAAGTGCAACCCTGTAAGCTACCTCTCCGATCCTGTCGAGTATCTCAAACGATCCAATGTATCTGGGGCTCAACTTGCCGCCTCGTCCGAACCAAATCGTCCCTCTAGTATGTGATATCTTCACCAATAACATATCTCCGTCAGCGAACTCCATCGGTCTGCGACTAGCATCGGCCCAGTGTTTCTGCCTGTCCTGAGCAACTCTGAGTCTGTCTCTGATCATCCTGACCTTCTCTGCTGCATCAGTGATCATCTCTGGCCCAAGCATAACTCCATCCCCAATATCATCCCAAAAGAGCGGTGTACGGCATCGTCGTCCATATAGTACCTCGAAGGGAGACATACCGATGCTGGCTTGGTAGCTGTTGTTGTATGAAAACTCTACCAAGTGCAGATGGCTCTCCCATGATCCGCCAAAGTCCAGCACACAAGTCCTCAGCATATCCTCTAGTGTCTGAATCGTCCTCTCGGTCTGTCCATCGGTCTGTGGGTGGTACTCTGTACTGAACTTGAGCCGACTGCCCAACTCTTCCTGCAAGCTCCTCCAGTTATGGGACGTGAATCTGCTGTCTCGGTTCGATACAATGCTCACTGGTACTCCGTACAAGCGAACTATCTGCTGCATGTATAGCTCCACCAACTTTTTGGTGGAGGGCCCTACCTTTAAGGGTATAAAGTGAGCACACTTCGTCAGCATGTCCACGATGACCCTTATGGCATCCTTTCCTCCTTGGGAACGAGAAAGCCCTGAAATGAAGTCCATCGTAATATGCTCCCACTTCCACTCGAGAATGGGTAATGACTGTAATAGACCAACTGGCCTCTGATGCTCCGCCTTGACCTGCTGGCAAACTAGGTATCTCGAGATGAAGCGTGATACATCTCTCTTTATCCTGTGCCACCAAAGATGTTCCCGTAAGTCACGGTACATCTTGTTGGCACCAGGATGAACAGAATATCACGATCAGTACGCCTTTTGCAAGACTGCCTCTATCAACTCTCCTTTCGGCACGTATAACCGACTGCCGTGCCACAAGGATCCATCCTCTGCTATGGTGAAGTCATCCAGCAATCTAGCTAAAGCCTGGACTCGGAGTCTGCGAAGGCTCTCATCTGTAGACTGTGTCTCCTTGATCTGCTCCATCAAACCCGACTGAATGTCTAGCGCCATCATCTGTATCACTGATCCTGGCTGAATCATCTCAATACCGAGCTTCTCCAGATCTTCCCGTAAATATCGATCTATCATCAGATACCATGCCATCGGATGCCTGCTCAGCGTATCCGCCACCACATTTGCCTTCCCGGGGTGATACTGTAAATCGATGTCGTAGTCTTTCATCAACTCCAACCATCGTCTTTGCCTCATGTTCAGCTCCTTCTGCGTGAACACATACTTCAAGCTTTTGTGGTCAGTAAAGATTTTCACTCGCTCTCCATATAAGTAGTGTTTCCACAACTTGAGTGCAAAGATCACCGCAGCTAACTCTAGGTCGTGGGTAGGATAGTTCCGTTCATGAGTCCGTAATTGCCTAGATGTATAAGCAATCACTTTTCTATGCTGCTGTAGGACATATCCTAGCCCCTTTCCCGAAGCATCGCTGTAAATGGTTAAGCCTCCAGATCCTGAAGGTAATGTCAGAGGTCGTCAGCCTCCTCTTCAGCTCCTCAAATGCTGTATGGCACTCCTCTGACCAGATGTACTCTACATCCTTCCGCGTCAGCTTTGTCATGGGTTCAGCTATCCTAGCAAAGTCCTGGACGAACTTCCTATAATAGCCTGCTAAACCCAAGAAACTCCTGATCTCTGAAACCGATATCGGAGCCTTCCATGTCTCGACGGCAGCAATCTTCCTGGGATCCACTGAGATCCCCTCTCCAGTGACTACATGACCGAGAAACTCCACTCGGTCTAAAAAGAACTCACACTTCGACAATTTGGCATACAACCTCTCCTGTCTCAGAATCCCCAAAACTGTCTGCAAGTGCTCTGCGTGCTCCTCCGACATCTTCGAGTATATCAGGATGTCGTCGATAAACACCACGACGAACTTATCCAGATACTGGTGAAATGTCATATTCATCAAATTCATAAAGACAGCTGGCGCATTTGTGAGACCAAATGGCATCATGAAAAACTCGTACTGCCCATACTTCGTGTTGAACGCCGTCTTCTGGATGTCTTCAGCCCTGACTTTCACCTGGTGGTAACCGGATCTCAAATCTATCCGGGAAAATACCTTCGTCCCACTCAACTGGTCGAACAAATCATCTATCCTGGACAAAGGATATTTGTTCTTAATGGTGATGGTATTCAACGCCCGGTAGTCAATGCACAACCGGACTGTACCATCCTTCTTCGGCACAAAGAGCACTGGTGCTCCCCATGAAGAAATACTAGATCGAATGAAACCCTTTTTCAACAGGTCATCAATCTGCTCCTTCATCTCTACGGCCACCTTGGGGTTCACTCTATAGCAAGCCCGGGATACTGGTGATGAACCTGGCACTAAATCTATAGTGAACTCCACATCTCTGTCATGCGAAAGTCCTAGAAGATCCTCTGGGAATACATCCATAAACTTTCTAATGATAGGGTATGGCGGTGCTACCTTCCCAATTATCGTACAACAGTTCAGCTCTAGGCTGATCTCCGGCCCTGTCCTCCTGACACTGAATGGTGTCGTGCCTGGGGGACTGAACAGAATACTACCCTCATGACAGTCTATAGTTGTATGAGCATAGCTAAGCCAATCCATTCCCAATATGATATCATACCCGGAAAGTGGCATCACAAATAATCGTCCCCCAAACTCTCTCCCAGCTATAGTAATAGAGCATCTATAGATAGCCCTAATGGGTACTGGTCCACCTCCCGTCATTACTCTACTCATCTCCTCGGTAGGTGTAGCTGCTAAGTGGTGTTTATGCAAAAACTCTAATGACAGGAAGCTATGCGATGCACCGGAATCAAACAAGCATAGAGCTAGAAAAGTATACAAATAAACATGACCTGTGATGACGTCGGCCAAATAATCTGGCTCTGAAACCTGCTTCGGCTCCGCCTCAAGAGATAGACTATAAGCCTTCCCCTGGGTGTCCCTTCTGCTGCTGCAGATGTTGCCCGAACCTCTATTGCTGTATCGGAAGCGGCGGTCCTCTAGATGGTGGTCCGGTACCTGGTACCCTCGCTACTGGACATTATCGAAGCTGGTGGATGGTAGACCCACAAGCTAAACACTGCCCTGACCTCTTCCTGCAGACGAAAGCGTCATGGCTTGGCCTCCTACAGAATGAACACACAGCTCCTTTCTGCTGCCGTGGTCCTGGGGCTCTTACTGGTGGGGTTGGGTGATGTGGTGTAGGAGGGCGATATGTCTGCTGGTGCGGCGCCAATGCTCTCGGCTGGAAAGCCTGACGCTTGAAAGGTCCCTTGTGGTGTACGGAAGCCGGCCTCTTACAAGACAGAAGATGCTCCTCTATACTCCGGGCCAACTCTAGGCTCTAGTAGTAATCAGTCGTCCCGTTCGCTACTAGAAGAATGCCAATGTCTGGAACTAGACCATGGCAAAACCTACGCGTATCTCTTCTGGGTCTGCAACCAGACTAGGAGCGAAATGACTCAAACGACTAAACTCTGCTGCATACACGTCAACAGAACGGTTCCCATGCTGGATGTTCTGGAATTGTAGCCCCATGGCTACTCTAGTGGTGGTCGAGAAGAATTTCTTCTTAAACTGGATCTTGAACTGATCCCATGTGGCCCTACCCCTCGTGAATAGTGGCTCATTCCTGAACCAAACTCCTGCCAAGTCTGTCAGCAAAAATCCCGCTGCCTCGACCTGAAGGTCATCCGGCAACCTAGCTCCAAGGAGCTTCCTCTCTACCGAGTCTAGCCAGTCATCTGCTACTATAATGCCTTCAGTCCCCATGAACTCCCTGGGGTTCAAGCCCATGAAGTCCTTGATGTTCTCCGCTCTCGGTCGTGGCTCTACCGGTGGTGGGACCATGGTACGCTCCTCAGAACGCTCCATGCTCTGGCGGAGTAAGGTGGTCTGCTCCTGATGGGTCATTAGGAACCCCTGGATCAGAGTGAGCAGTTGGTTTCCGTCGAGAGTGACGGAAGCCAGGGTAGGAATACTAATAGGTGGTGGTGGGAGTATCGGATCCTGCTGGGACTGTGATGTGGAAGGTGGTAGAGGCATCTGGGTTGGTAGATTTATGGAGTGGGGGAGTATGGTAGGTGGAGGTGGAGGTGCATCGATCAACTGGTCAACCGACTGGATAGGAAGTGTGCCATTTTCAGGGGTGGCATACTGGGACGAGCGGGTGAGCACCATCTAATAAATAAAAGAACTTATAAGGACTCTTTTAAGTAAACAATCATAAACAACAAGAAAGTCTAATTTATAATAATGAGCATATGCTGCGATGCGTTTCTTATGTTGCAATCCTGGTAATCTTCTAGGTGTTCTAAATGTCATTCCTAGTGTTATCTAGTTACCTTAAGTTCCTAATTGTAGGCATGCTTGGTACAATGACGTAACCAAACAATTTAGTCAGGACCTGCATTGGCCACCACTAAAAATATGTCACGATCCGCTACCCAAATTGTTGGGCCGGGCCGAGTCATGTCCAGCCTACGCTTGAGATAAAATGTAGTAAGCTGTTCTAAAGACTAACAAGATAAGATCAAAGTGTGCTAACAGTTCTATATGTCATATTGAGTCAGAATATATCCTAAACACAAAATCATCTCGTATATAAATATGTTCCGAATACATGACCAAAATATAAAACTGGATACAGGTCCAGTCAAAAATATATAGTCTAAAATATGACTGCTCTAAAAAGTTCCGAACAACTACATAAACTAGACGAGTTTTCCCACAGGTACATCCTCGTGAGGTAAAGTCTGATCCTCGATGGCAACTCCATAATAGGAATCACATAGCAACTCCTCCTCGGTAAGTATACCTACAACGTATCCTGTCAGGATGGGAGCAAGTACTGATTCTAACAAACTAAAATATACAAGACATGAAATGAACTAAAGTGTAATAAACAAGAATTATGGCATATCTTGATTTATCCAGTTTTAGATATATTTCATCATGGCAATATAAGTTTGTTTTAAAGTTTTAAACTGTAGCATATACGTGATCGGTCCATAGGTAAATTGGATGTATAGTGGTACATATCAATTTTCTGAAGTGCACATACGTACACTTAACGGCATCGGTGTATATCCATACACAAACGCGGGATCAGACATACGACAAAGTTGCATATAGAATGTAACAGTGCACGGTAAATACATACGGAGAAGGGGGCATGATCACGTACTCTACTAACAGTTTTCCTATAACCCGTTTTATAACATATGGGTGATACGAGAACAGTATAAAGCATGGTGGATACTGAGAGCAGTATATAAAGTATGTGAAACATGGAGAAATATGACCTACAGTTTATGTATCAGTATTTAACATAATTTTTACACAATTTATCATATGCAGTAAATAAAGTTTGTAGAGGTACTTGCCTCTAGCAAAGCAAGGCAGTGAAGGAAATGCTATAGATGTCTGGTGTCCTGGCACTGTCACAAATATGAACTATCTCAGCTATCTAAGTTATAAACAAAGACTAACACTACTAGAGTGACACGACGCATTTGGATACTTAGCTAAGTGAAATTAGCATAGGAATCCAACGTAAGGTGATATGGTATCTAAACCAACCTCTAGGTCTTCTACTCTAAGGTAGGTCAACATTTTAAATACTAGAAATACCCAAAAAATCACAAGTCATGACTTAAAAACAATTATTAATTAATAATTCCATCTGTGCACTTCACTCTAGCAATTATTAAAATAGTTATATAACTCTAATAATTACAAAACAAATCTCTAAACTCAACCTTGTTAATTATAGAAATTTATTCTATTTTTTTGGAATTTAAAAACCCTCATAGATATTTATTAAAAATCAGTAAACTTAAGTACCCTAAAATGAGTTCTTTTTCCTATTTTTATAAAATACCAAAATTATCTTATTAAATCCTAAAAAAATTATATTAAATTAGCTAAATCAACATAGTATTTAAATACGATTTTTCCCATATTTTTACAGTAATTAAATTATATATAAAATTCAATACAGCAAGTTATAATTTTTGGAAAATAAATAATTAATTATTTACTATTTTATCCACGTATACAAAATTGAACCGGAGTCCAGATACGAGATCCAAAGCCATGAATCAAGTCTGATATGACTCGTACATGCCTTGAATGTATTTAGGCTCAATTAAATCCACAGAACCCATGCTAGGTCCGGACTCAAATGGCCATAATTCACAGTTTACAAAAATACTGATTTTAAACACGTAAGTAAAATAATATATTTTAATGCAGTAAAATATATATATCATTAATATTTATTGACAATAAATAATATGTAAATATAGCATAAATATATGTATATAAAAACACAAGTATGAACATATCCAAAAAGTATATACATATATAACAAATATGTTTATATATATATATATATATATATATATATATATATATATATATATATATATATATATATATATATATATATATAGATATTTATATATATATAACAAATATATATATATATATATATATATATATATATATATATATATATATATATATATATATATATATATATATATATATATATATATATATATATATAGTATAAATATATAGAAAATACTTAATATTAAAATAAATACAGTATATATATATATATATATAACAGTATATATATATATATATATATATATATATATATATATATATATATATATATATATATATATATATATATATATATATATATATATAATACACATACATATATATACATATATTCATAAATACATATATACATATATACATAAATACATATATATATATATATATATATATATATATATATATATATATATATATATATATATATATATATATATATATATATATATATATATATATTTTTTTTTTTTGATAAAAATCCGAACTTTATTGAAGTAATAGGCGCAAAATGCCGAAGCATATACAAGTAAGCGCGCTAGCGCGACAAAAGGACCGAAAATGAAAAGCGTGAGACACGCGCACAAAAGAGGGGAGGGCAGCCTAAGCCAGAGCCTCCCAGAACGCGTTGGAGACGTGGGGGCAGCGTCTCCTCACTTTGGAGCATTGTCTGATGACCTATCTGGACAACTGAGGAAGGGGGATTTGTCGGCCTTCATATCTGAATTTGTTCATGTTCTTCCAAAGAACCCACAAACCGGCGACTGCTACTATCTGATGACCGTGGGATCGACTCCAGAAGGCAAGGAGATCGTAGAATCCCCACGTTGGCTGGACCAAAGTAAGACTATTGTGGAGCTTGGACCAAAGGCCGGATGCTAACTCTTCCGAAAGAAGGACGTGCTCGGCAGATTCCGTCGAGTGCTCTCCGTAGCAGTGGCATCTCAAAGCGAGGCTGTATCCCATAGATTTGATGGTGTCATCCATCTGGATCTTCCGGCAAAGAGCGTGCCAGATGAGGATAGACCATTTGATGGGGATGTAAGCCTACCAATAATTGGCAAAAATAGGATTCTGCACCCCGCTGCCTCTTGCCACGAGCCTGGCGGAGGCCAAAGTAAATATACTATTCGGGTTGGGAGACCATCTCCAAGTGTCGTTCGCGTCGCTAATCCACAGATTGGCTGCAAGAAGATAGTTTTCTGCTGGTTGGCCAAGCCAATATCTGACCTTCCTCCAATTCCAATCGGAACTGCCCTCACATAGGTCCCTAATAGCCTACTTCGGGGGGGGGTAAGTATGTTGGGGTGTATGATGTCTTCTCCAAGCCATCGCTTCAGGCATACCGGGGAGCGACTGTCCCCCAACTGGAGACGGATGAGAGGTTCTGCAGTGAGACAGCCCTGAATAATGCGACGCCACGAAGCCGAGGATCTGTTATTAGAGCTCGCCTCCGACAGATGAGAGAATCTGGAGTATCTAGCTCTCATGAATTTTATCCATAAAGAGGTCTCGGTGTGCAACTTCCACCACAACTTAATGGAGCAGACGTGCACGATGTGGGCAAGCCTGCTGAAGCCCAGACCACCTTCTTCAGTAGGTTTGGCCATCGACTCCCAGCCGGCCCAGTGATATTTGTCCTTGCCGTCGTTGTGTCCCCAGAAGAACTTGGCAAAAAGGAATTTGAGAGAGTGGAGCACCTTCTTGGGGGGTAGCAAACGAGCAGGGTGTACATCAGTTTGGATGATAGGACGTGTTTGATGAGGATCATTTTGCCCCCTGGGGATAGGGTTGCGTTGTGCCATCCTGCTATGAGTTTACGGATCTTGTCTACGAGGTGGCCGTAAATGCCAGAGTTGGCCTTGCCGTATACCAGCGGGCATCCAAGGTAAAGGAAGGGGGGTAGGCTGTACGGAAGGAGGTCATATTGGCGAGCAAGGTGGAACGGGTTCTGTCAGCTTTGTGATGGGTGTAGATGACGCTCTTGTTGTTGTTGATGCACTGACCGGAGCAGGCGGTGTATTTGGCGATCGTGCGCAGGACGACCTCGATCGATCTGCTGTCTCCAGAGAAGAAGATGAGGATGTCGTCTGCGTAAGCCAGGTGAGTGATGAGGGGGCAGCCAGTGGTGGTGTGGAAGTAATTGAAGCCAGACATGTTAGGCATACTATTAAGGCTTCTACTGATGGCTTCGGCTGCGATAACGAAGATGGTGGAAGAGAGCGGGTCCTCCTGTCTAACCCCGCGAGTGGAACGAAAGAAACCCACAGCCTGGGCGTTAATGACTGTGGAGAACCACGCATTGTTGATCGATCTGAAAATGATGTCAATCCATAGTTCGGAGAAGCCGAAGGCACTGAGTACCCAGATCATGAATTGCCAGTCCAGGCAGTCATACGCCTTCTCCATGTCAAGTTTGATGGCCACGTTTCCCCCCTCGACGGGAACTTCATGCACGTGATCATCTCTTGAGCGAGGAGGATGTTGTCTGATATGTTGTGACCTTTGACAAACCCGCTTTGCTCGTCGAAAATGATCTTGGAGAGAAGATCGGACATACGATTGATGACGATGTTGGATATGATTTTGTTGGTGAAGGTGCAGAGGCTGATCGGGCGGAAGTCTTTGAAGGTTTCAGGATTATCTTTTTTCGGGATGAGGATGATGTTGGCGCATGAAATTGAATTAGGGTATCTATCTTTTTTCCAAGACGATAGGGCCTTACGCGTGGCTGAAAGTTTAGCCGCTATCCGGGCCATAGGGTTAAGATTCGAGACGGAATTCTAGGCCTGAGCAACGATGTGCTGGAATTAGGGGTGATGCCGCCAGAAGTCGAGGAAGCGGAAAGTTTTCTTATTGGAGGTATGGTTTTTGCTGATCTGGACTAAGAGAGGGGAATGGTCCGATTCAGTGGAGTTCAGGTGGGAGAGGTTGGTGATCAGGCCCATGTCGGACCAATCCTCGTTGATCATCGCCCGATCAAGGCGGGAGTATTGTCGCTGATTACCCTCCTGCATGTTGCACCAGGTGAACTCACTGCCGTGGAAGGGGATTGGGGTGAGGCTTCCGAGAAATATGAAGTTGTTAAAATCATCCATCGTCGGCTGGGGTGGAGGGCGACCTCCTAACTTTTTCTCTCTGTTAGATACCGTGTTGAAATCTCCGATGCAGAGCCACGGAAGTCCCTGGGAATGGACCACCAATAAGTCAGCCCAAAGTAATCTGCGCTCGGGGATGTCGTAACTGCCGTGAACCACGGAGAGGACGGAGCGGGACTTGAGGGCCGGGTGTTCTATCCAGCAAGTGAGGGTCTGTGGCGAGTCTTGGATGATGCCAAATTTGAAGTCTTACGATAGTAAATCCAGATGTCATTGCCGCCGGCGATGACATGCGGGAATCCTAACTTGAGTTGAGTGGCTTTTATTCTTTTTTGGGGGATTTTTGGTTCTATAATGATAAAAAGGTCAATGCGGTGAGTCTTCTTGAGGCTGAGGATTCTGTTCATCGTCGGTTTGTTGTCGATGCCCCTCACATTCTAGGAGATGATGTTAAGCATCTGATGAGGAAAGGGGTTGGGAGTGACTGTGCTTCGTGGCGGACCTTGTGGTCCTTGCCATCGTCCTGTTTTGCTTGTTTTGATTGTTTTTGTTCTTCTTGGAAGAGATTTTTTTGTTGAGTGTGCTGGTGAACCCGTTACGTCAGGTTTCTTTGGTAGCCTGACTCGGCTCGCTGCTTCCTTCGG
The DNA here is from genome assembly GCA_029216955.1 of Iris pallida. NCBI lineage: Eukaryota > Viridiplantae > Streptophyta > Magnoliopsida > Asparagales > Iridaceae > Iris > Iris pallida. The sequence continues at coordinate 6,480,214 of JANAVB010031018.1, read as the reverse complement.
CGTCAGTAGAGACAAAAGTTGGCTCGATGTCTTGTTCTTCCAGGGCGCATAGGGGGTTGCCACGGTCCAGAAATCCTGCTTCCTTGGCTTGCCAAAATCTGCCGGTTAAGGCTTGGCTGAACTTGGTTTGAGCGTCTAAAGGGTGAGGGAGGGAGATCGAGGGGGCTCTGGATCTGCCGAGAGGGTGGCTTTGGGGAATCTGGGTGTCTCGACCTGCTTGGAGCTGCTCGCCGGTGAGACCTTATCAGGTTGTTTAGAGTTGTCGACAGGTGGTTGGTTGGAGTGGTATATCCTGAGGGGGAGTAGGGTAGTGGTGTCAGTTGGTTTGGGAAGTTGGGTGATGGGGGCTATATCAGCGTTTGGGTGGTTAGTGTGACCACCGATCTTGGGGTAATCTTATTGTTCGGGGATGCTGGAGGAGAGCTCGCTGGAGTCAATATGGTCTTCATCGGAACTGGTGCCTGATAGGGGTTCGAACAAATTGAGGAGTGAGAGGGTGGAGAGAGTGAAAGGGACGATAGCGGAGGTGGTCGTGGTGGTCGATTGAGGGAGTGGGCGAGCTAGACCGTCGATCTGAGGGAGGGGGTCTGGATTTGAGTTGTGGATTATAATGGCTAAGCTGGTCGTGGTGGTCGCGGTGGTCATGGCGGGGTGTCTTTGAGCTGTTGGCGCGCATGGGGGGCACGTGGTAGCCTTCTTTCGTTCGGGGTGAACGCAGAAGCAGTGTTGTATCAGGTGTCCGCTCATCTGGCAGTGTTTGCAGAAGATTATGTTATTGTCGTAAATCAGCGGTTAGCTGTGTGTTTGATCTTCGAGCTCGATCTTTATTATATTGGGAGGGTCGTTCGCGAGGTCTAGCTCGACATAAATCTTCGCATAATTGTACTTAGACAGGTTGTGAGTTTCTTCGGCAATGGCTACCAGAGTCTCGAAGGAGCTGGCTATTCGTTTGAGAGCGGCTACGGGGAAGCAGACCAGAGGGAGGTTGGGTAGGGTGATCCATGTAGAGATGATGGTTGAATCAATTTTCGGGTTGAAATCGGGGGACAATTTGACCACCTTGGCAATCTGTGTGCCCAATCTGGTCGTGCCATTGGCTCGGACTATGGCAAATTCCGAATCGAATGAGAGATGTAAGAGCATATGCTAGGGGTCCAGCAGCGCGACTCTGTAGGCTGTGGAGAGTCCCCACTTGGCAACGGTTTTTATGGCCACAGAGATCTTCGGGCAACCGGATCTGAATTTGAGCACAAACGATTTAGAGAATGAGGAGGAAAGGGAAGAGATCTCCGACTTGGCGAAGGGGACGCGGATTGGATCGCCTTCGACGGGAGGTGGGAGCTCAAATTCTGGGAGCTGGATCTCCGCCGTCGACGAAGGTAATCGTCGGGCCCAATCTGGACGTAAAGCCTCTGCGTAGGAAGCGCGGGGTAGGGGTACGGTCGCGCTATCCGGGAGGGAGGGGTCGCCGGGTGGTGCCTCAGAGGATGCGGGCTGCGAGCCTACGGGAGGCTCTGAAGCCGCAAGACCGATTACTGGGATGGGGTGGGGAAAGGCGGCGAGTGACATCGCAGTCGCCAAAGCAGAGGGGGAGACGGCTTGGGCCTGGAGTGGATGGTACTGCGCCCGGGTGGTCGTAGTGGCACCGCAGGTGGGCGACTGAGAAGTGTGGATGTCCGCACAGGCATGAGCCTGGGGAAAGTAGGCTTGCGTCGAGGTGGGACCCGAGCAGGCGACGACCTGTGGGAGAAGGGGGTTCGCACAGGCAACGGCCTGGGGAGCTGTGACCTGACCCGGCAAGGGTGGCCCAAAGGGAAATACGCGGGGAGCGTAGAGGGGGGAGTGGGCGTAGAGCGGGGGGCAGCAGGGCCCGAGAAGAGGGATCCTGTGAGAGAGCCTGGGCCCACCCGAGGGGAGAGTTAGAAGGCTAGGCCTGCGGAATGGTCGGGGCCCGCGGGCCCCAAGGAAAGCCCAGCGGGAGCTAGCTGCGTAAGCGTAGAGGCGGGAGCTAGCTGCGTAAGCGTAGAAGGGGGATCATGCTTGCGCTCGCGTAAAGCGGGAGGGAAGCAGCGCTCACGTAAAGCAGGGTTCCCGAGAGCCCGGAAGAGCAGTCCACACACGCCAGTCGAGGGGTTATGCCCCCGAGGGAGCAGTTGTCAACGTACGACAGTCGAAGGGGTGGGCCCCCGAGGGAGCAGCTGTGCTCGGGAACCGACGCATGACCGAACGCGTGGCTCGGCTCCATGCACCCCACCGGAGGGGAACCGAGGTAGGTCCGGTCGGGCACGCGTTACCGGTGAGGGAAGGCTGGGCAGGCCGCCACCCAAGGGGAGGGTGGCCGGGGCTGACCGGCCGATGCAAAGGGGAGGATGAGATGGCCACCGAAGAGGCGGGGCAAACCCGGGCGGATCAGGGGCGGTTGACGAGGGGGACCACCGGAGCTTTTCTATGAGTTTGGTGGGGTGCCTGCCGACCAAGACGAGCTTTTCTCGCGTCCAGGTCAGGGAGGGGCGGGGAGGAGGAGAAGGGGGAAGGAAGACGAAGATGAAGGGGGTGGGCGCCTGGGGCAACTGACCGGTAGGAAAGCCCGGAGCAGGGGGCAACTGCCGTCCGCCGTCGCCAGGGACGGCCAGATCGACCGGCGCTCCCTCAGGGGAAAAAGTAACTGCTACAGCCGCGGGGGTGACCGTCAAATCCGGGGGAGAGGAAAGCTTCATGGGAGCCGGTGCTGAGGCGGAAGCCCGTATCGGGGTGGAGGCTACGTCAGTAGCGGCTAGGGTGGCAGAGGGGGAAAGCGCCCAACGGCGGGTGGCCAGAGGGGGCGGGAGGGAACGCACCGCTGAGGCGAAAAAGTCTGCCGTCCACGGGGGCAGATGCTGAGGGGAGCGAACCGAAAATAGAGGGGAGGGAGGAACGAGGGGGTCGACGCCGGAGACAGTGGTAGGGGGGGTCTCCGGAGCGCACAAGGAGGCTTGCTCCTCCGGCGATGGCAGGACAAGGAGGAGGAGCCGAGAGCGGGTGGGTGAAGTGGGGGGGAGGTTCTGGAGGATTCGGACGCCAAGGACGTCCGAGGGGGGCGGCTTGGACAAGGAAGGGAGGAGGCGAGAAGGCATCGGGAGGAAGAGGGAGCGGGTGAGGGGGGCTAGGTCATCCGGCGCTGGCCGGAAGGGGAGAGCCATGGGCGGGAGAAACCAGAGGGAGGGAGCGCTCTGAACATGATGGAAGTTCTATTTGTATATATATAATACATACATATATATATATATATATATATATATATATATATATATATATATATATATATATATATATATATATATATATATATATATATATAAATACTCAGCCCAAACCCATTGGGCTTAAACCCATAACCATTATAAACAGTAAACCCATTAAATTAAAATCCATTACTGTGCGGGTTAAACCCATTACTGTTCAATCCGAACCCATTAAACCATTTATTATTTAACCCGTGTCCTGACAGTTAGGGACACGAGTATAGAACACGACAACGAGTCCTGTGTCCATGACGAGCACGACACGCACGACACGTAAATGCCGTGTCCACGCTCATCACTGGACTCTCCAACACTGGGCGAGTCCACACACATGTATATGAGACATGACTCGACACGTAGAAGAAATGACACGTACGTGTCCGTCGAAGGGTTGTTGTCGGGGGTGCTGGCGGCGGCTGTAGGCGTTGGGGTCGTCAGAAAAAAATAGCATGGTGGTCGTTTCGTCGTGGCGAAGAGTTTGGCGGTAGTCGGAGGCGGTGGCGTGGTCTGTAGTGGTGGTGGTAGTAGATCCGGGTTTTAGGGTTCCGGCGACTTGTAGTCGGAGAAGAAATGGGGCTGGGATGGCGCTGTGGTGGTCGGGGTGGTGTCCTAGGCTAGGTTCGAGTCTGGGGGTATTTATAGGATGGGAATGGCCGTGGAATTAGGATTTCGATTAGGGTTTAGGGTTAGGGTTACGGCTTAATCGCCGGAGATGATGACGGAGGAAGGCGATGATCGGGTGGCCATTTTGCAGAACCCCCCCCCCCCCAAATCTAGTATTACACATAGCCCCCACCGCCATAACAGTTTGCAAATATAATTTACAAACTGATAATAAAACAATTAGATTAATTGCAAACTGTTATATAACAATTTAAACAACTATAAAAAGCTTTTAAAATAATTCAATAAATTGCAAACTGATATAAAAATAATTTAAATAATTGTAATTTAATATTTTTGGCTTTAAAAATTATTTAAAAATTCTAGAAATTTCCTAATAATTATAATGATTCATTTAAAGGATAAAATTGCTATTTAAAATAATAATTTATTATTTAAAAATACTTTTAAATATTTAGGGGTTACACTTCCCGTCATATGATTCGATATGAAATGGTTTGTACCGTGGCGGAAAAGGAACGTCTCTCCAGGCAACGGAATACGACTGTCATATTCTGAGGTCCCGGTAGGAGTCTCGGGCATTGAACATTGCTCGAAGCTCCTTGTCACTTCCCGTTCCCAGAATACATATTTTTTTTATACATTTACTGCTTTAATATATTTATTTAATATTTATTATGTATTATTCTGTAATTAAACCCCTTTGATTTTGTGATAATTAATTTCTTGTAATTTTATTTCTGTATTTTGTTTCCTGCTTTTATACTCTACTTTAGCTATGCTTTGGGTTCGGCTTGGATTGGACTTAGTATGCTGTTTTATCTTGAACCGAACACAAACCCCCACCTACCACCACCCCTTCCATTTAAAGCCATCCCCTTTCTCTCTCTTCATTACTTCACCATTAACCTTCTTCTTCCTCATAACTCCACCCCCACCTACTCAGCCGCCAAGGCAAGTGCCAACTTTGTTTCTTGATGGATCACCATTATTATTATTCCATCATCTTCCTTACTTAATTTTGAGCCTCTTTAGTACTTAGTATTTCCAATTTCCATGGTTCATTTCTTGTAGATCTAAGTTTAATGCATTTTCGGATTTCTTAGGTTTTGATCTAGTAAACTTTGTTATCTTTAAGTTTTGATGGTTCCATGTTGTAGAAAATTTTGTTCTACCCCATTTTGACCTATGGAAGTCCAGTTTTGGATTTAGAGTGAAGGAATTAGGGAGCTAGGAAGCAATGGCTTCCCATGGTTCTCCTTCTCAGAAGAGTGGAGAAGAAGGGCAATGCTTGACCGCATGAGTTTTCATGCGGCAAGTCTTCTTGAGCCGCATGAAGTGTTGGCCGCATGAAGTGTTGGCCGCGTGAAGTGTTGGCCGTATGGAGTCCTAGCCATGTGGCATTTCTTTTGAATTTATACTCTGGCTATACAAAGACCTGAGTCCTATCTGGCCGCATAAGTCAACCCTGTCCGAACTCTGAACTGTTTCGGCCACATGGAGCTTTGCAGCCGCATGAGGTTCGCCATTTCCCAGCCGCATGAGGCCAGTCATCCTCAGCCGCATGGGGCTCGTTTCAACCATGGCCACCCACGATAATTCTCAGCCGCATATAGGCTTGCACTATTCAACCGTATGAGATATTTCTCAGCCGCATGGGCGCGCGTTGCTTGCAGCCGCATGAATTCGAAACCCTAGCCGCATGAGGCCAGTCATCCTAGCCGCATAAACTCCCATTGTATCTTAGCCGCATAAGAGCTTAGTTGCATCCAGCCGCATAGGCTTGTTCTTTGAGCCACATATGAATTGTTATTCCCAGGCCGCATAGATGGAGCCCGACTTGCCTAGCCGTATACATAGGCATCTGCCTATGGCTGCCCATAATGCCCTTTTGGCTGATTCTGTCCCGAGTTGGCCTTTATTACTATTGATTGGCGTTTATCGACATTAATTATTAGCTCGACACTAATAAATAGGGATTGTTATCTTGATTTAGTAAATTGATCATGCGTTCCTAATTTGGAACTAAGAGACTGGCTAGTCGTCTTATTGAAATGAATGAAAAAGACACGTTCATATTAATTACGAACTATTGAAATCGACTGGCTGATCCCGAATATTGGCATACAGGCACATACAGGCTTCAATTTATTTATTTATTTATTTATTTTACCCAAGCAGCATGTGTACTTTATGGTCAAGGAATGATTATTCCGTGGTTAGTTTTGATTGTTGCATTATGCTATGTAAGACCTACAACCTAACCGCACGGGTATCGTTGTGGGGTTGTGCATATCGTACCCCGTACGAAAGTACTCATTCTGAATGACCATGATCTACGGCATGGGATTTCATTCAACGTAGAGACTATTAAGTTAAATAAAATAATGATTGCATGGAGAAAATGGATTTCCGAGTTCTTACGTGGCAGCCCTCTTGGGGACTATTAAGTGCCCGACAGGCCGGCTGGTTCCCACAGATACTGCAAATCTGCCACACGGGCAGGAAGCGGTATCTGCTTATATTATTTATTGTATATTGTATATTGACGACGAGTGTCCCGCTGGAACTCGTCTAATTCATGATTGGCACAATTAATTGACTGGGTAAACTAGTCTTGCTTACACATAGTAAGAACTGAGGAATCTCTATTGCATAGTTCCAGGATAACTTGGAACTCACAGTAGCAAGCCGTAGTGGTTGCAAGGCCGTTTAAGCTGATTTGTTTGTGTACTGTCTCTACTCTGATGACTAACTAAGACGATCGGAATATCAGGACATGACGGGTCAACTTCTGTCCTTGTTTGGTTGGAAGGTTGGTTCGAAGTGTCGTGATATGATGTGAATTCTAGTAGTCAACAGAGATCTACTTTATATGTTTCCTATTACTGATTATTCCTCATATCTCCTTTGCGGTACTTGCTATTAGAGGTCTAACCTCTCTGGTTTTGCATGGCCAGATTTAGAGCCGGTCCCCGAGGATCCAGCTTACTTCTACCTCCAAGATGGTCAACACTAGAGGGATGATCGTAGGAGGACTCGAGTGGGTTTCTTACTTCCCCGTTCATTTTGTTATCTACTTTATACTTTGCCGTTTGGCACCGACATGTTAGTCAGATTGTCTTATACCTACTTTTGCATAATTGTAAACTAAAGTCAGGCTACAGCTGATAAGCAATTGTGTATATTTTGCTACACCATCTGGCTATGTTTTATAAAGCCAGATATCAAGAACATTTTGATTAAGCGTTTGGGACGCCTTACTGCTTTATCTCACATGTTCTCTATTTCTGTTTCTTGTTTGAATGATTGAGACAATAGATGTGAAGTGACCATAGTGAGACTTTTATGTAGTATGCACCCCCTCGTCTTATTAGACAGCATTGATCGTATTATACGATATTCATCTACCCATAATACGTAGCTGGTTGAGTCATTACCCCGCTCTCCAGTATTCTGGTTCTGGGGCGTGACAAGGTTGAAGTGGTGGCCCATGCAGGTCTGATTTTAGACTTGTGGGGTGTTTTAATAGGATGTCTCAATCACACATGTTCCCCCTTGATCTCATGATTCATTGTTCTCAATTCTAGCTTTGACATTCCAGTATCCTTTGACTTTATTGATCCTTCAAGTCCGGTCGTTTGATTGTTCTCTTGTCCCTTTTCTTAGGGGCACCTCGTCCGTACCTGTCAGAGCTGGACAGCAACAACATGGACATCAACATGGACAACATGACCAGGTTGGTCAGCAACAAGGGTCTGTATTAACTCAGGAGACTATCCAGGAAGAAGTGATTGTGGAAGCAGCAGCTGGATCGCAGTATCCGGAGGTTCCACCACACCAACAGTTCCACCTACCCCCATGGAAATGGACACACCGGCTCTTCTGGAGATCATGATAGGGATGATGGCTACTCAGCAACACCAGATGTTAGCCCAGCAGCGCATGCACGCTCAGTTGCAAGAGCAGAACGTACTACTCAACCAAGGGTTGCAGACAGCTTTGAAAAGAGGGACAAGGCCGGATTCAGGAGTATCAACCAGATTTTGCAAGTTCAACCCCTGCCGTTTCGAAGGTATGGAGGATGCCATCTCAGCAGATGCATGGCTTAAGGATATTGAGGCTATTCTGACAGCAGCTAAGGTGCCGGCAGAAGAACGTGTGGATCAAGTGAAGTTGCTACTTCAGGATCTCGCACGTGATTGGTAGGAATCAGAGGAAGTAGGTATCAGACGTCCCGTTGCTTGGGACGATTTCACAGCAAGATTCAAGACAAATTACTATGGAATTGTGGCGCAGTTTGAGCTACAACAAAAGTTTATCAACCTCAAGCAGGCCGGCAAGACGATAGATGCTTATGCAGCAGAGTTCTGCATATTGAGTAGGTTTGCCCCAGAGATGGTAGGGACGGAGCGCCAGAGGGCGAGAGGTTCCAGCAAGGATTTCATCTTGAGCTCTTACAATTGATAGAAGGACACAATTACCAGACTTTTGACAAAGTATTGACGGCAACCCGAAGGCATGAGATCACCATTCAGAGGATCACAGCAAGGACTGGAGGTCAGAAGAGATCTTACAGTCAGATTGAAGGAGGAGGGGGAGCAGCACCCCGAACAACAGTACCATCCCTTGGCATTCGCATTCACGATGTGGCAATGCGAGGGCCAGTACCGCTACCCAGGCAGCAGCAGCAACAGAAGAAGAATCAGTAACCCCCAGCGGGGTGCACTTATTGTGGGAAAGTAGGGCACACTAGAGATATGTGTTGGGCATTGAACGGACTGTGTTTGATATGTGGAAATCCAGATCATCGGGTTACCACATGTCCTATGAATTCGAGGTCAGGAGGACCAGTGCAGCAGTTTCCTGCCCTGCCAGCACTAGGGACAGGACAGTATCGAGGAACAGCGGTAGTAGTGAGACCATTAGCCCAGCGTCCGTTAATGCCACAGGCTCAGATGTTTCGGCAGCAGGGACCGCCGATGCAGCAACACCAACATAGACCACCCCAGCATCATCAAGGAAGGGGCCAGCAGCAGCACCAGGCTAGGCCGCAGCATGGAAACCAGCAAGGAGGTCGAGGACAGGCATTTACACTGTCCTTGGAAGAGACATTAGCATCGGGAGATGTTGTGACAGGTAACATTCTCGTCGCCTCATATCCCGCAGTAGCATTGTTTGATTCGGGAGCATCACACTCATTTATATCTGCACAATTTGCGACACGGCTAGGAATGGAGTTCGAGGCATTGCCAGGGAGGTTGAATATACTCACTGGTAATGGGCTCATAGGAGTTAGTAGAGTTATTCTAGCATGTAGCGTTGTAGTTTGCGGGCATTCTTTACCCACCCAGTTGATAGAATTTCCTGTTGGAAATTTTGACGTTATCTTAGGCATGGACTGGCTGAAAGACAGTCATACGATAATAGATTATCGTAGTGGGAGTGTATCTTTTGATATTCCAGGCATGAAGAGATTCACCTTAGTCAGGTCAGAGGTAACTCAGCAAGAGCAGGGAGTAATAACGACAATGGAAGAAGTTCAAGTTCCGAAGGTAGTTGAAGAGTTTCTTGATGTATTTCCCGAAGAACTTCCAGGCCTACCATCGGTTAGAGATATTGAGTTCAGCATAGAATTGACACCTGGAACTAAACCGATATCAAATCGGGTTTACAGAATGGCGGATTCGGAGCAGGCCAAGGTGTATCAGCACATAGAGGAATTGAAGGAGAAGAAGTTCATTCAAGCTAGCATATCACCATGGACAGCACCAGTAGTACTTGTAGGAAAGAAGGATGGATCATCCAGATTATGCATCGATTACAGGAAGCTTAACGCAGCAACAGTAAAGAACAAGTACCCACTACCAAGGATCGATGACTTGTTTGATCAGTTGAGCAGGGCTAGAATTTTCTCCAAGATAGATCTTCGGTCAGGCTACCATCAGGTGAGGGTTCGAAAGGAAGACATTCCCAAGACGGCGTTCAGATCGAAGTATAGGTATTATGAATTCTTAGTAATGCCGTTTGGTTTGACCAATGCTCCAGCAATATTCATGGATTTGATGAACCGCATCTTTATGCCTTACTTAGATCAGTTTGTCATGGTGTTTCTCGACGACATTCTCGTATACTCTGCTAGTGAAGAGGAGCATGAAGACCACCTCAGGAAAGTGTTACAGGTTTTGGGGGAGAACCAGTTGTATGCCAAGCTCAATAAGTGTGAGTTCTGGATGGATCACATTTTATTTTTGGGTCATATCATATCAGGAGCCGGAGTAGCAGTGGATCCCAAGAAGGTAGAAGCAGTAGAAAGTTGGCCTGTACCCAAGACCGTAGCTGATATATGGAGTTTCTTGGGATTGGTAGGATATTACAGAAGGTTTGTATCAGATTTTACAAGACTTTCAGCACCCATGACCCGCTTGACACGGAAGGATGTACCATTCGTCTGGTCGACAGAATACCAGGTATCATTTGAGAATCTGAAGCAAAAGTTGATATCAGCGCCTATTCTTATATTGCCAGTTGGACCCGGAGGTTTTACTGTATATTGTGATGCGTCAGGTAAAAGACTTGGATGTGTCCTTATGCAACATGGAAAGGTGATAGCATATGCATCTAGGCAACTTCGAGACCACGAGAAGAATTACCCAACTCATGACTTAGAGTTGGCGGCAGTAGTATTTTCTTTGAAGCTATGGAGGCATTACTTATATGGTGATCGAGTGGACATGTACACAGACCACAAAAGTCTGAAGTACATCTTTACTCAGAAGGAGCTGAACATGAGACAGAGAAGATGGTTAGAGCTGATCAAGGATTATGACGTGGAGCTTCAGTATCATCCAGGCAAGGCTAATGTGGTAGCAGACGCTCTCAGCAGAAGAGGCGGCGTATTTATGTTGACAACGCAGAAGCACATTTTAGAAGATCTTCAGGAGATGGGCATAGAAGTTATACTTCCTAGTGATATAGGAGTTCTGGCAAGTCTACAAGTTCAATCTAACTTGGTAGACATGATCAAGGCAGCTCAGGCACAGGACCCAAGGATTCAGAAGCTTAGAGTAGAATGTGAGTCAGGACTCAGAAAGGAGATGAGAATTCATGAAGATGGTACACTTAGGTTTGTCTCACGTCTATGTGTACCTAGTGGAGATATTAGATAGGAAGTTATGACAGAAGCTCACAGTTTCCAGTATTCTATACATCCTGGAGGGACCAAGATGTACCAGAATATCAAGCAGCACTTCTGGTGGAATGGAATGAAGAGGGAGATAGCTAGATTTGTTTCCCTTTGCTTGGTATGTCAGCAAGTGAAGGCAGAACAGCAGAGGCCAGCTGGGTTATTGCAACCGCTTTCTATTCCAGAATGGAAGTGGGAGCACATCACAATGGACTTTGTGACCGGTTTACCGAGGTCACCAAGTGGTAAAGATGCCATTTGGGTGATAGTAGATCGGCTTACCAAGGTGGCACACTTTCTTCCTTTCAGAGTAGGGCAATCTACAGAAAAGTTGGCAGAGTTGTATATGCAACAGATAGTCAGGCAGCATGGAGTCCCTGTCAGTATTGTGTCAGATAGAGATACTCGTTTTACATCATATTTCTGGAAGAGCGTACATCATAGTCTGGGCACCAAGTTAAGATTTAGCACGGCTTACCATCCACAGACGGACGGGCAATCAGAAATAACAATTCAGACTTTGGAGGATATGTTGCGAGCTTGCACTCTAGATTTTTGAGGATCGTGGGAGAGCCACCTGCACTTAGTCGAATTCTCATACAATAATAGTTATCAAGCCAGTATCCAGATGGCGCCATTTGAGGCACTATATGGTAAGAAGTGTAGATCGCCACTAGCAAGGGATGATATCGGGGAAAGGAAGATGCTAGGCCCGAAATTGATTGTTCAGACGGTTGAAGTGGTTAAAGGAATTAGAGAGCGACTTCGAGTTGCGTAGGATCGGCATCGTCATTGGGCGGACCAGCATCGTAGGCCGCTAGAGTTTTCTGTTGGGGACCACGTATTCTTGCGGATCTCACCTACCCGTAGGGTCATTAGATTTGGCGTTCGCGGGAAGTTGAGTCCACGATACGTAGGACCATTCGTTATCCTTGATAGGGTTGGCGATGTTGCTTATCGTCTGTCTCTTCCACCTTCGTTACGAGAGGTGCATGACGTGTTTCATGTATCTCAGCTGCGAAGGTATGTATCGGACCCCAGCCATATCCTTGATCATTCTGAGTTGGTTGTTGGTACCAACTTATCTTACAAGGAACAGCCGGTGTCCATTTTGGACCGAAGAGAGAAGATACTCAAGAACCGAACAATTAGCCTTGTCCGGGTTGCTTGGGGTCATCACTCATTAGGAGAGTCAACGTGGGAACGTGAGGATGATATCCGATCACAGTATCCATATTTGTTTGACTCATAAGGTATATTTCTTCCCGTGTACCTTGATTGTCTTAACCCCTCATGCTTGTCATCCTATGCGTAGAACTACGTGATATCGTAGATTGTTAATATAGATATGTTATCTGCTAGTTAACATTGAAGAATGATTGCTTGCTCAAGTTTCTTGTACCTAGATTAGCTTAGTTTTGATATTCCTATCCTGCTTGGATTTGAAATTCCGAGGACAGAATTTTTCTAAAGAGGGTCGAGATGTCACTTCCCGTTCCAAGAATACATATTTTTTTTATACATTTACTGCTTTAATATATTTATTTAATATTTATCATGTATTGTTCTGTAATTAAACCCCTTTAATTTTGTGATAATTAATTTTCTGTAATTTTATTTCTGCATTTTGTTTCCTGCTTTTATACTCTGCTTTAGCTATGCTTTGGGTTCGGCTTGGATTGGACTTAGTATGCTGTTTTATCTTGAACCGAACACAAACCCCCACCTACCACCATCCTTTCTATTTAAAGCCATCTATTTTCTCTCTCTTCATTACTTCACCATTAACCTTCTTCTTCCTCATAACTCCACCCCTACCTACTCAGCCGCCAAGGCAAGTGCCAACCTTGCTTCTTGATGGATCACCATTATTATTGTTCCATCATCTTCCTTACTTGATTTTGAGCCTCTTTAGTACTTAGCATTTCCAATTTTTATAGTTCATTTCTTGTAGATCTAAGTTTAATGCATTTTCGGATTTCTTAGATTTTGATCTAGTAAACTTTGTTATCTTTAAGTTTTGATGGTTTCATGTTGTAGAGAATTTTGTTCTACCCTATTTTGACCTATGGAAGTCCAGTTTTGGGTTTGGAGTGAAGGAATTAGGGAGCTCGGAAGCAATGGCTTCCCATGGTTCTCCTTCTCAGAAGAGTGGAGAAGAAGGGCAATGCTTGACCGCATGAGTTTTCATGCGGCAAGTCTTCTTGAGCCGCATGAAGTGTTGGCCGCATGAAGTGTTGGCCGCATGGAGTCCTGGCCATGTGGCATTTCTTTTGAATTTATACTCTGGCTATATAAGGACCTGAGTCCTATCTGGCCGCATAAGTCAACCCTGTCCAAACTCTGAACTGTTTCGGCCGCATGGAGCTTTGCAGCCGCATGAGGTTCACCATTTCCCAGTCGCATGAGGCCAGTCATCCTCAGCCGCATGGGGCTCGTTTTAACCATGGCCGTCCACGATAATTCTCAGCCGCATATAGTGTAATACCTGTGGTTTGTATTACGTATTTTGGAATACATGTCCGTACCTTATCTTGTATTGCATAATTTCTTTGCTTAGTTTCCTCCCTGGCTTGGTTTATTCTTGGTTCGGCTTGGCTCGGTTTTTTTTGGTTTATCATGGACCAAGGGTGAACCCCCTACCTACCACCACCATTAGTATTTATTACCTATTCTTCTTTCTCTCTCTTCATTAACCTCTTCTTCTTCTATTTACTTCTTCACCTACCAGAGAGAGAGAGAGAGAGGTTTAGGCAAGTACAACTTACTTCATGGAGGAACTCCAATTTTATTGCTTCATTCTCTTCCTTACAGCATTTTAACTTACTTTAGTACTTGGCATTTTTACTTTCCATGGTTAGATTCTTGTAGATATAAGTCCTTTTATTTTCAGATTTCTTGGGTTTTGTTCTACTTAATTTTGTTATTTCTGAGTTTTGATGGTTCCATGTTGTAGAGAATTTCGTTCTACCCCATTTTGACCTATAGAAGTTCGAATTTGGGCTCCGGATGATGGAGTTATGGAGCTTGAGGACTTGGCTCTCATGGTGTTCTTCTTCTCGGAATTTTGGAGAAGATGAACTGTGCTTGACTTGACCGCATGAATATTTCATGCGGCAAGTGTTCTCTTGAGCCGCATGGCTGAAAGTACTTGAGCCGCATGAGGGTCGAACTCATCTAGCCGTATAACTCGCTCATTCCCAGCCGCATAATACTCTGCTCATTTCAGCCGCATGCGCCCTCCCTTAGCCGCATGAGGACCCCCGTTTCTCCAGCCGCATGAATGCTCTGACTTAGTCTCATGCGCCCTATCTTCCCGCTGGCCGCATGGGACTTTACTTGACCCAGCCGCATGAGAACTTATTCCTGAGCCGCATGCAAGCCACTTGCTCTCAGCCGCAGGAACCCTTCCCCCCTGCAGCCGCATAATACCCCACTCTTCCCGCTAGCCGCATATGCCTCCTTCTCCTCAGCCGCATGAGCTTTGGACCCCCAGCCGCATGAGCTGCTGCCGCATGGATTCTCTCCTTGGCCGCATGCGCCTGACCCTATTGAGCCGTATGGGCTGTTCTCTTCCCAGCCACATGAGATCATTCCTGGCCGCATGTGTCTGAGCTGCATGGCTCCCTATAGCCCTGTGTTTTTATTATTTGCCCAAGTCTTGTAACCCCTTTATTGTATATTTTTACGCCCATTTTATATCCTTACGCCTTTTGTCCTGAACTTGATAAATCATGATTTGATTGACATGATTGAAATGACAATTGTACATGACATGGTGTGACAAGTGAACATGACATGACCTGATGGTGGCCCGTCGTGGCGCACTCTTGACCAGAACTCTTGACATGATAACCTGACATGATATATCTTGATAAGCTGTTGCGACGGCTACCTGACATGACATGACCTGTATAATTAACCCGAACACCGTGGGCGATTGTGCTTGTACAAATAATCCAGTCCTGTCTTACATCATGTCTAGGAGGGGACTCCTGAGTACCACGGTCAGGAGTACCTACTGAAATGGACTAAGGCTAATAACTAGATGAATATATTAGTCATGAAGAGATTTCCCAGCTACAGGCAATCCCGTTACCTGGGCACGCCTTGGGATCTGTAGCCTGCCGTCGAGTAGGGCACATTTCCAGCACACTGTCATGTGTTGCACCCTTCAAGCTACCTAAGAGTACATTCATTTCCTGGACGATGTACCCACCTGAATTCAGCTCTAATCTTTTAACCCGGGTAACCTGGATGGTCTGCAGGGCTTGTGGCTGTGGAAGATTCTCACTGCATCTTGCTAGTAACTAGGCCTGTGATAACCCCAGTTAGTTAAAGTATTAAGCCGTAATTCTTGCTTGGCCGTGAAATGATTGAATGGAGTCTAACCTGTCTAGTCTTGCCTTGATCTTGTTCCAGATTACTGCATGACCTGAATGCCTGTATTTATTTTACCGATAAATGGTGAGCATTCCAAGTTCTGTTTAGATGAAGGGTTACAACCCCGGTCCTTGTTTGGTTTACGGGTTGTAACGTGGTTATCTGAATAGTTCCATGGTTATCTCATCGTATATCATCCTGATGTATTTTTTATTTCTAGTTCTTACTATTATTATTAT
Source organism: Iris pallida (assembly GCA_029216955.1). Classification (NCBI taxonomy): domain Eukaryota; kingdom Viridiplantae; phylum Streptophyta; class Magnoliopsida; order Asparagales; family Iridaceae; genus Iris; species Iris pallida. The sequence continues at coordinate 6,464,501 of JANAVB010031018.1, read as the reverse complement.
CTATTGTGCTAATTGCTGGTTTTAGTTCCTAAGTGAAGCTTCCTTTGTGGCACTTGCTCTTTCTGGGATCTGATCCAGCTGGTTTTGTATGGCCAGATTTCGGAGCAGCTCCAGAGGATTTACCGCTTTTCCAGCCCGATGGTGAACACCAGGCGTAACCAGGGCAACGAGTGGGTTATTTTTGGCTCTCCCACTCTATTGTAAAAATATTCTTTTGAGGCGTTTAGCCGACGAGCACCTGTTTAGCTCGATTGTACTTACTTACTGTCTGCCTACGGGCTGTAACATGATTGACAGATCCTAGGGTTGATCATGTATGACTAAAACTCTTGCTAGTCCTAACATTTTGTAACGACTAGCTTCATGATCAGCTGAATATGTAATATTTGGGACGCCTTCTTATTGTATATTTAATGATCATACTTCTTGAGACTTTATTTACTTGCTTGTGATTGAGACACTAGGCTTGTTCATAACCATAGGAGACTGCTGGCTTGTAGTAAACCCTCATGTATCTAGACAGCCGTGACCGTATAGCGAGATGGAATCCATTTCATATACGTAGCTGGCTATGTCTGCCCCTGCTCTCCAGTATTCTGGTTCTGGGGCGTGACATGGTTTAAGTGGTGGCCCATGCAGGTCTTGTAAATCAAGATATATGAGGGTTTACCGAATAGATGTCTCAATCAGTATTCGCCCTTGATCTCTACTCGTATCTTCTGAATCCCTGGATTCTTGTCCTGATCATATGCTTGTATCGTTGATCTGTCCTGGTCTTTCCTTACTATTCCCCATGTCGTCTTCTTCAGCGGCATCGTTCCTGGACCTGCCGGTCAGCAAGATGGAGCATTTCCCGCGGATCAGCAGCAACCCGGAGATCAAGCCCAGCATTCCGGAGTAGCCTCCAGAGTCGTGCCTTCTGATGGAGAGCCACCAGTCCGGCCAGTTCAGCCTGCCGAACCTGATGATGGCACTTTGGTAGGTCTCGTCAGGACCTTGATAGCTTCCCAAGATCGTCGTGGAGATGCCTTGCACCAGGCAGTGACGGATGCTCTGACCAGAGGAGGTCATCAGGGTAACAGCGCGGCCAACAGCTTCAAGCGCTTGAACCCTCCCTTCTTCGACGGTAGTGAAGATGCTATCGCTGCAGATGCTTGGCTTCAGGACATAGAGGTGATTCTACAGGCAGCCAGGACCCCAGAGAACGAGAAGGTAGCCGTGGTGCGCCTGTAGTTACTAGATCTTGCCCGCAGCTGGTGGGCGGCTCAGGCCGTTGGATTAGCATCACCCATTGCTTGGGCGGTGTTCAGAGAGAGATTCCAGACCAAGTATTTTGATGATGTAGCTCGGTATGATCTACAGACGAGGTTCACCAATCTGAAGCAGATGGACAGGACGGTCGATGGATATGCGGCCGAGTTTTCGAGACTCAGTCGGTTTGCTCCCACCTTGGTGGCAACCAAGTATGATAGAGCCCAGCGATTCCAGCAGGGGCTTCACCTGGAGATTCTATTGGCGGTTGAGCAGTTTGAGCATCAGACTTTTGATGCAGTCTTGAGAGCAGCTAGGAGGCATGAGTATACCTCCCAGAGGATTGTGGATAGGGCCGGAGGTCGGAAGAGATCCCATGGCCAGACGAATCAGTCATCAGCACTAGCCCCGGCAGCCAGAGCTTTGACTATTGGAACTCCGAGGCGAGCGGCCTCAGTAACGTCGGTTCAGCATTCAACTCCGACGTACCCTCAGCAGCAGAAGCAGAAGCAGTCTTCTACAGTTGGATGTTCTCATTGTGGGTAGCCAGGCCATATAGTGGCAGAGTGTCGTAGGGCGCAAGGATTGTGCCTGGCTTGTGGAGCACCGGATCATAGGGTTGGATCCTGCCCGAATAGGGGAGGTTCATCATCGTCCAACCTTTCTAGCTCTTCGATGAGGGGACCAGCCCCAGTTCCAGTCCAGCAGCAGCAGCAGTACCCATTGCCGAGGCCCTTGCCGCCTCAGGCCCAAGTATTCCAGCAGCAGAACCCCCAGCGGTATGCACAAGTCCAAGCCCAGAGTCAGAGCAGGCAGCAAGGATTTCAGCAGAGGAAACCAGCACCCCGAGGGCATGATCAGGCTATGGTAATGACCGTGGAGGAAGGATTGGCACCAGGAGAGGTAGTGGCAGGTACTATTCTCGTCAACTCCTTTCCAGCTTCAGCTTTATTTGATTCTGGTGCATCGTATTCTTTTATGTCTGCACGATTCGCGACACGGATAGGATTGGAGCCCGAGTCATTATCAGTAAGGCTCAATATACTTACTGGTAACGGACTTGTGGGAGTTGATAGGGTGTTTTCCTCGTGTCGGATCGTAGTTAGCGGTAAAGAATTTCCCGCTAGATTGATAGAGTTCCCGATGGCCAATTATGATGTGGTCCTAGGGATGGATTGGTTGAGGAACCAGTATGCTAGAATAGACTGCCATATTGGTAGGGTTGTTTTTAGCATTCCAGGCGAGCCAGAGTTTTCCTTCTCCCGAGGCGAGGTTGAACCTTCTCCTCCAGTGTTGCGGATGGCAGTAGCAGCAGTACAGTTGCCTCGGATAGTCGAGGAGTTTCCAGATGTCTTTTCAGAAGAGCTTCCAGGTATGCCACCAGAGCGGAAAATCGAGTTCACCATAGACTTGATTCCCGGGACAGCCCCAGTGTCAGAGAGAGTCTACAGGATGGCGCCTTCAGAATTGGAGATCTTGTACAAGATGATTGAAGAACTTCGAACCAAGGGATTCATTCGTGCTAGTGGATCGCCTTGGGGAGCTCCGATGCTTCTTGTGAAAAAGAAGGATGGTACATCCAGATTATGTGTTGATTATCGTACCTTGAACTCAGTGACAATCAAGAACAGATACCCTCTCCCGAGGATAGATGACTTGTTTGATCAACTCAAAGAGGCTGCAGTATTCTCGAAGATTGACTTGCGCTCAGGATATCATCAGATCAGAGTCAGAGAGCAGGACATTTCGAAGACAGCTTTTAGATCGAGATATGGGCATTGGGAGTTCCTAGTGATGCCCTTTGGAGCAACCAATGCGCCGGCGGTATTCATGGATCTCATGAATCGCATCTTCATGCCTTACTTGGATCGGTTCGTGATAGTTTTTTTGGATGACATCCTGGTCTACAGCAGGAGTGAGGAGGAGCATGAGCAGCATCTCCGTATGGTTCTTCAGACTCTCAGGGAGCACCAGTTGTATGCCAAGTTCAGTAAATGCGAGTCCTGGCTCGATCGCATTTCGTACTTGGGTCATATCATCACTCGAGGAGGAGTAGAAATGGATCCCCAGAAGATTGTGACTATTGATTCATGGCCAGTGCCCAGCTCAGTTGCAGAAGTTTGCAGTTTTTTTGGATTGGCCGGCTATTACCGGCGGTTTGTTTCAGATTTTGCTCGGATTTCAGCGCCATTGACCCAATTGACCCGCAAGGAGGTGCGGTTTACTTGGACAGCAGAATGTCATGATTCTTTTGAGAAGTTGAAGCGAGGCTTGATGACGGCTCCCATTCTCGCGCTTCCAGATGGAACCGAAGGATTCTCAGTGTATTGTGATGCTTCAGGCAGAGGTTTAGGATGTGTTCTGATGCAGCATGGGAAGGTAATAGCTTATGCTTCACGACAACTTCGTGATCATGAGAGGAATTACCCAACCCATGACTTGGAGCTGGCAGCAGTAGCGTTTGCACTTAAGTTGTGGAGACACTATTTGTATGGAGATAGGGTGGAGATTTTTACCGACCATAAGAGCCTGAAGTATGTTTTCACCCAGAAGGATCTTAACATGCGTCAGAGGAGGAGGCTGGAGCTTCTTGTGGATTATAATGTCAACTTGCAGTATCATCCCGGGAAGGCCAACGTCGTTGCAGATGCATTGAGCAGAAGAGCCGGAGTTTATTTCCTAACAACACAACCAGAGCTGTTAGCAGATCTTCAGAAGATGGGTATCGAAGTTGTTCTCCCTTCCAGTGTAGCAATGATGGCCAGCATACAAGTTCAGTCCACTATGGTCGAGAGGATCCGGATGGCGCAGTCAGCAGATTCCAAGCTTCAGCGACTCAAAGCAGAGTGTGAGGCAAGCCGGCGACCCGAGTTATGCATTCATGAGGATGGTACACTTCGACATGGTAAGCGTCTTTGTGTACCCAGTGGAGATATCAGACAGGAGATCATGGCAGAGGCCCATAGTTCGTAGTATTCCATTCATCCTGGTGGTACGAAGATGTACCGAGATATCCGTCAGCACTTTTGGTAGAATGGCATGAAGAGGGAGATAGCCCGATTTGTCTCTCGTTGTTTGGTCTGCCAACAGGTTAAAGCTGAACATCAGAGGCCCGCTGGACTTCTTCAGCCCTTGTCGATTCCAGAATGGAAGTGGGAGCATGTGACCATGGATTTTGTGACTGGATTGCCTAGATCCCCAGCTGGTAGAGATGCTATTGGGGTTATAGTTGACAGGCTCACGAAGGTAGTTCACTTCCTCCCGTTCAGAGTTGGTCAGTCGACAGCTCAGTTAGCAGAGATGTACCTCAGGCAGATTGTCAGGTTGCACGGAGTGCCAGTTAGTATCACCTCGGACCGAGATTCAAGATTCACGTCACACTTTTGGCGTAGCCTGCAGGAGAGTTTGGGAATCCATCTCCAGTTCAGTTCAACATATTATCCGCAGACAGATGGTCAGTCGGAACGTACAATCCAGACTCTTGAAGATATGTTGAGGTCCTGTACACTTGACTTCGGTGGTTCATGGGAAGATCACTTACACCTGATGGAGTTCTCGTACAACAATAGTTTCTAAGCTAGTATCCAGATGGCACCGTTCGAGGCACTGTATGGTAGGAAGTGCAGATCCCCGCTAACCTGGGATGATGTCGGAGAAAGGCAGATGCTCGGTCCAGAAATGATTGCCCAGACAGTTGAAGTGGTCAGAAGAGTCAGGGATCATCTTCGCATTGCCCAAGATCGCCAGCGCCATTGGGCCAATTCTCATCGGCGCCCTCTCGAGTTTTCTTTCGGTGACCATGTATTCCTGAGGATTTCGCCTAACCGTGGCGTCATTCGTTTCGACGTACGGAGAAAGCTTAGTCCTAGGTATATAGGGCCATTTGACATTCTGGAGCGAGTAGGAGATGTATCCTATCGTCTCGCTCTTCCGCCGTCGCTAAACGAGGTGCATGACATGTTTCATGTATCCCAATTACGACGGTATATCCCGGACCCGAGCCACATCTTAGATCATTCGAAATTGGTTGTTGGTACCAACCTTTCGTATGAGGAGAGGCCCGTGTCTATATTGGACCGGAGAGAGAAGACACTCAAGAACAGGACTATCAAGTTAGTCCGAGTTGCTTGGGGTCATCACTCTTTGGGGGAGTCAACATGGGAGCGTGAGGATGACATCCGATCGCGATATCCCGACTTGTTTTGACTCGTGAGGTATAATGTTTTCCTTATGCCTCATGCCTTCGATTCCTTGCTTGAATGAGTGATTGCCTGCCTAGTTATAGCTTGCTTGTGATTAATATAGCTTGTCCTCGTCTCTCTAGCCTCTTAAATAAATTTCGAGGACGAAATTCTTTTAAGGTGGGTAGAGTTGTAATGCCTGTGGTTCGTATTACGTATTTTAGAATACGTGTACGTACCTTATCTTGTATTGCATGATTTTCTTGCTTAGTTTCCTCACTGGCTTGGTTTATTCTTGGTTCGGCTTGGCTCGGTTTTCTTTGGTTTATCATGGACCAAGGGTGAACCCCCTACCTACCACCACCATTAGTATTTATTACCTATTCTTCTTTCTCTCTCTTCATTAACCTCTTCTTCTTCCATTTACTTCTTCACCTACCAGAGAGAGAGAGAGAGGTTTAGGCAAGTGCAACTTGCTTCATGGAGGAACTCTAATTTTATTGCTTCATTCTCTTCCTTACAGCATTTTAACTTACTTTAGTACTTGGCATTTTTACTTTCCATGGCTAGATTCTTGTAGATCTAAGTCCTTTTATTTTCGGATTTCTTGGGTTTTGTTCTACTTAATCTTATTATTTCTGAGTTTTTATGGTTCCATGTTGTAGAGAATTTCGTTCTACCCTAGTTTGACCTATGAAAGTTCGGATTTGGGCTCCGGATGATGGAGTTATGGAGCTTGAGGACTTGGCTCTCATGGTGTTCTTCTTCTCGGAATTTTGGAGAAGATGAACTGTGCTTGACTTGACCGCATGAATATTTTATGCGGCAAGTGTTCTCTTGAGCCGCATGGCTAAAAGTACTTGAGCCGCATGAGCGTCGAACTCATCTAGCCGCATAACTCGCTCATTCCCAGCCGCATAATACTCTGCTCATTTCAGCCGCATGCGCCCTCCCTTAGCCGCATGAGGACCCCGCTTCTCCAGCCGCATGAATGCTCTGACTTAGTCTCATGCGCCCTCTCTTCCTGCTGGCCGCATGGGACTTTACTTGACCCAGCCGCATGAGAACTTATTCCTGAGCCGCATGCAAGCCACTTGCTCTCAGCCGTAGGAACCCTTCCCCCCTGCAGTCGCATAATACCCCACTCTTCCCGCTAGCCGCATATGCCTCCTTCTCCTCAGCCGCATGAGCTTTGGACCCCCAGCCGCATGAGCTGCTGCCGCATGGATTCTCTTCTTGGCCGCATGCGCCTGACCCTATTGAGCCGTATGGGCTGTTCTCTTTCCAGTCGCATGAGATCATTCCTGGCCGCATGTGCCTGAGCCGCATGGCTCCCTATAGCCCTGTGTTTTTATTATTTGCCCATGTCTTGTAACCCCTTTATTGTATATTTTTACGCCCATTTTATCTCCTTACGCCTTTTGTCCTGAACTTGATAAATCACGATTTGATTGACATGATTGAAATTACAATTGTACATGACATGGTATGACAAGTGAACATGACATAACCTGATGGTGGCCCGTCGTGGCGCACTCTTGACCAGAACTCTTGACATGATAACCTGACATGATATATCTTGATAAGCTGTTGCGACGGCTACCTGACATGACATGAGCTGTATAATTAACCCGGACACCGTGGGCGATTGTGCTTGTACAAATAATCTAGTCCTGTCTTACATCATGTCTAGGAGGGGACTCCTGAGTACCACAGTCAGGAGTACCTACTGAAATGGACTAAGGCTAATAACTAGATGAATACATTAGTCATGAAGAGATTTCCCAGCTACAGGCAATCCCGTTACCTGGGCACGCCTTGGGATCTGTAGCCTGCCGTCGAGTAGGGCACATTTCTAGCACACTGTCATATGTTGCACCCTTCAAGCTACCTAAAGGTACATTCGTTTCCTGGACGATGTACCCACCTGAATTCAACTCTAATCTTTTAACCCGGGTAACCTGGATAGTCTGCAGGGCTTGTGGCTGTGGAAGATTCTCACTGCATCTTGCTAGTAACTAGGCCTGTGATAACCCTAGTTAGTTAAAGTATCAAGCCGTAATTCTTGCTTGGCCGTGAAATGATTGAATAGAGTCTAACCTGTCTAGTCTTGCCTTGATCTTGTTCCAGATTACTGTATGACCTGAATGCCTGTATTTATTTTACCGATAAATGGTGAGCATTCCAAGTTCTGTTTAGATGAAGGGTTACAACCCCGGTCCTTGTTTGGTTTACGGGTTGTAACTTGGTTATCTGAATAGTTCCATGGTTATCTCATCGTATATCATCCTGATGTATTTTCTTTATTTCTAGTTCTTACTATTATTATTATCTATTGTGCTAATTGCTGGTTTTAGTTCCTAAGTGAAGCTTCCTTTGTGGCACTTGCTCTTTCTGGGATCTGACCCAGCTGGTTTTGTATGGCCAGATTTCGGAGCAGCTCCAGAGGATCTACCGCTTTTCCAGCCCGATTGTGAACACCAGGCGTAACCAGGGCAACGAGTGGATTATTTTTGGCTCTCCCACTCTATTGTAAAAATATTCTTTTGAGGCGTTTAGCCGACGAGCACCTGTTTAGCTCGATTGCACTTACTTACTGTCTGCCTACGGGCTGTAACATGATTGACAGATCCTAGGGTTGATCATGTATGACGAAAACTCTTGCTAGTCCTAACATTTTGTAACGACTAGCTTCATGATCAGCTGAATATGTAATATTTGGGATGCCTTATTATTGTATATTTAATGATCATACATCTTGAGACTTTATTTACTTGCTTGTGATTGAGACACTAGGCTTGTTCATGACCATAGGAGACTGTTGGCTTGTAGTAAACCCTCATGTATCTAGACAGTCGTGACCGTATAGCGAGATGGAATCCATTTCATATATGTAGCTGGCTATGTCTGCCCCTGCTCTCCAGTATTCTGGTTCTGGGGCGTGACATATAGGCTTGCACTATTCAACCGCATGAGATATTTCTCAGCCGCATGGGCGCGCGTTGCTTGCAGCCGCATGAATTCGAAACCCGAGCCGCATGAGGCCAGTCATCCTAGCCGCATAAACTCCCATTGTATCTTAGCCTCACAAGAGCTTAGTTGCATCCAGCCGCATAGGCTTGTTCTTTGAGCCACATATGAATTGTTATTCCCAGGCCGCATAGATGGAACCCGACTTGCCTAGCCGCATACATAGGCATCTGCCTATGGCTGCCCATAATGTCCTTTTGGCTGATTCTCTCCCGAGTTGGCCTTTATTACTATCGATTGGCATTTATCAACATTAATTATTAGCTCGACACTAATAAACAGGGATTGTTATCTTGATTTAATAAATTGATCATGCATTCCTAATTTGGAACTAAGAGACTGGCTAGTCGTCTTATTGAAATGAATGAAAGAGACACGTTCATATTAATTACGAACTATTGAAATCGACTGACTGATCCCGAATATTGGCATACAGGCACATGCAGGCTTCAATTTATTTATTTATTTATTTATTTATTTATTTATTTATTTATTTATTTATTTATTTATCTTACCCAAGCAGCATGTGTACTTTATGGTCAAGGAATGATTATTCCGTGGTTAGTTTTGATTGTTGCATTACGCTATGTAAGACCTACAACCTAACCGCACGGGTATTGTTGTGGGGTTGTGCATATCGTACCCCGTACGAAAGTACTCATTCTGAATGACCATGATCCACGGCATAGGATTTCACTCAACGTAGAGACTATTAAGTTAAATAAAATAATGATTGCATGGAGAGAATGGATTCTCGAGTTCTTACATGGCAGCCCTCTTGGGGACTATTAAGTGTCCGACAGGCCGGCTGGTTCCCACAGATACTGCAAATCTGCCACACAGGCAGGGAGCGGTATCTGCTTATATTATTTATTGTATATTGTATATTGATGACGAGCGTCCCGCTGGGACTCGTCTAATTTATGATTGGCGCAATTGATTGACTGGGTAAACTAGTCTTTCTTACACATAATAAGAACTGAGGAATCCCTATTGCATAGTTCCAGGATAACTTGGAACTCACAGTAGCAAGCCGTAGTGGTTGCATGGCCGTTTAAGCTGATTTGTTTGTGTACTGTCTCTACTCTGATGACTAACTAAGACGATCGGAATATCAGGACATGACGGGTCAACTTCTGTCCTTGTTTGGTTGGGAGGTTGGTTCGAAGTGTCGTGATGTGATGTGAATCCTAGTAGTCAGCAGAGATCTATTTTATATGTTTCCTATTACTGATTATTCCTCATATCATGCTCCTTTGCGGTACTTGCTATTAGAGGTCTAACCTCTCTGGTTTTGCATGGCCAGATTTAGAGCCGGTCTCCGAGGATCCAGCTTACTTCTACCTCCAAGATGGTCAACACTAGAGGGATGATCGCAGGAGGACTCGAGTGGGTTTCTTACTTCCCCGCTCGTTTTGTTATCTACTTTATACTTTACCGTTTGGCACCGACATGTTAGTCGGATTGTCATGTACCTACTTTTGCATAATTGTAAACTAAAGTCAGGCTGCAGCAGATAAGCAATTGTGTATATTTTGCTACACCATCTGGCTATGTTTTGTAAAGCCAGATATCAAAAACATTTTGATTAAACGTTTGGGACGCCTTACTGCTTTATCTCACATGTTCTCTATTTCTGTTTCTTGTTTGAATGATTGAGACAATAGATGTGAAGTGACCATAGTGAGACTTTTATGTAGTATGCACCCCCTCGTCTTATTAGACAGCATTGATCGTATTATACGGTATTCATCTACCCGTAATACGTAGCTGGCTGAGTCATTCTCCCGCTCTCCAGTATTCTGGTTCTGGGGCGTGACACTCCTGGACTTCCCTCCTTGCCTTCCTAGCTTTGTCTGCAGCTGAAGGAGCGGATGCCCTTAGAGGATTGTCACCCAAAGGAGGAGCGGTCGTGTTGGAGTCCGCGTTAACTGCGGGATCCAAGCTTGTTTGTCCGGGCATCCTTACTGGTTGAGTCGGCAAGGCAGCTTTGATTTCGTCTACTGACTTGACCAATGACATGAGCATGGCTTCAAGTACTTCTAGACGTTGTCGATCAGTAGGTTCTTCATGATCATCGTCGGCCATAAAGACTGTCCGCACGTGGGTTGTAACCTCTCTTCTCGGATTTCTAAAGTTATTACTTTATTTATTTTATCTTTATATTTCGTCAAAAACTTCACGAAATGTATTTTGGGAGTAAATGGTATTAAAGAACTAAATTTTTTTAAATTATCTATTTGGAAAGTACTTAGTTATTCTAATAAAAATATTTTTTACTGAATTGCATATTGAAAATTATAAGGGATGTTGAATATCATTTTGAATTTCCAACATAGCATTCTTACTTAAAATAATTTTAATATTTATAATAAATATTTTTGAACCGTAAAAGGATTTGTCCATTTATTTAGAGATTTAGATGTCTTAAATTTATAGATATTAATTGATATTTGAATTTGTCTGTTTAAAATTATATGATAAATATTAAATATTATTTTTAAAATTATTGTGTTGGATTTAAATTCATAGGATTTGAACATGATTTGAGTATTATTGATAATATAGAGTAGTTGTTTCAATAAATATTATTATCAATTGTAGATTTAAAAGTTTTTAAGATATATCTTTTGATTTAAATAAAATAAGGTTTTATCTATTAGAAATCGTCCACCTTATCTAATTAGGATTTTTTTCTCATATTTAAGGATTCCTATTTTCTCAAAGCTAATTCCCAAAACCAAGCATCACAACCACCTCGACACATCCTCCCCATCACCCCGACCTTGGCAAGCATCCATCACCACCCATAAAACAACCATCACCACATTCGCCGTGTCCGCAAAACCCACAACCACCATGTACCGACCCGTCGAGCTTCTCAGCCAATCCCCGAACACCATCAGCCGCCACCATTAAAGATCACCACCGCCCACGCCATTGAACCCAGTAAGCCACCACCATCGTGTCAGCCAAGTGTCCGTGCCCATGTCCACATAAATTCCACTATTTTTGTGTCCAGTTCATTACACACAGTACGAACCCTGTGCCCGTGTCGACACAGCCAATACAACAGTTTGTGCCGATAGTGTCCACCACCACTACAGAGATCACCGTGTCCGGACACGTGTGTCCGTGGCTTCATCTATTCCCTTATCAAGTCCTTCACACCAATACAAATCCTCATGTCCGAGTCGGACACGGATACAGAACTCAAAGCCCTAATCCTAACCTAACCTCCCTGGAGCCGCCTCGTCGAACCGATTTTCGTCGAGCCTCCCTCCTCATGTCCGCGTCCCGCAGGCTGGCTTCCAGAGCAGTGAGAGCCTCCAGCACCTGACCTCCTGCCGCCGCCGAGACAGTGCCAAGTGCCGCTCGTACCTCTGGCCGGCGAAGCCAGCAACCGCCGTGCCGACCAGCCATCGGCCGATTTCTTGGCTTCCGTCGCCGACAAGGGCCCCCAGCACCGCTGTGTCGCCCGACGGAGCCCCCGAGTGTCGCCCCCCACGCCGCCTCCTTCCGACGCTTGATCAGCCAGATTCGGCACCTCGCCGCCGTTCCGATCGTCCCCGACCGTCGGCCCTTTCGAAACTCAGTCGAGCACTCTCTCCAAGCCTCCAATCGAACTTCGCCTTGGTGAGTCCCTCTCCACCGCCCTCTCTCTCTCTCGAAACTCTTGAACACTCTCACTTCAACCATTTTCTTTCTCTCTCTCTGGTTTTAAACACTCAAATAGTGGTAGGTTGTGGCTTTTATTTTATTTAATATTAGTAGGAGTAAAACTCTAGTTCTTTACTATTTGTTGTTATACAACATTTTCTGACTACAGTATATTGGTATATTAGTATTTTCTGAATACTATATATATAAACTATTAATTAATATATCATATTATTATTTCCTCAAATTATATGTAACAAAATATGTATGGTACGATATTATATATCCGGTTATCATTTTTGTTTATTATTAGTATCAATGGAATTATTATTATAATTACTATAGGAGACGGTATTGATATTTTATTGGTATTACTAGGGTCGTATAACAATAGTATTGTTTACTGTGGAGCAATATATAAATATGCACTCATTATTTTGATAATAGATATATCTATAGTATTTTCCAAACTTATATCGTAACTGGATTTTGGGCTTTGGCCCTATAAATAGGTATAATCATTTGGGCTTTTAGTTAGATTTTATTTCCTTAAATTGGAATTTTTGTATAAATAGATTATTATTGGGCTTGGGCCTAAAACGTTAAGTCTAAATTAAATGTTTGGGGTCTAAACCAATATTTAGTATTATTAAGGTTTTTTATTATTTTGGCTTCGAACATGGGCTCTAATCTATTCTGTCTTCACATAATTGCATATAAATATGTTTGGGCTTTGTCAAATGATTTTGGGCCTGATATATATGTATAGTTGTAAAAGTAAGTTGTAGGCTTATTTTTATGGGGCCATAGGGATGGGCTGTTATGTACAAGTAAAGTTTATTTTATATAACCAGTTTTTATTTAATTATGGGTATATAGTTGATTGTTGGACCTTTTATAAATATATAGTTTTGAATAATTCCTAAATAAGTTACAAATATATTTGACAAGATTAGGGTTTAGCCATGAAATGATTTTGTTATAATCTCAAAGTAGCTGTCTAAAACTATTTTTTTTAGTAAATATAGTTCCCAAAAACCGTATAGATATTTTCTAAAATTATATATATTTACTAGAGTCATATATAGTTATTTATACAAAATTCTTTTCGATTCCTACCTTAATCATGACTAGTCATACCCTCATATTTTTGTGATTCTGACTACATTCATATCGATCCTAGGCTAATTGGACTATTCAGGACTCAACAAAAGCATCGGTTTCACCAGCTAAGGATCCCAGGTGAGTACAGTTTATTGTCTGTTTTCAATATTGATTTTCACTATATCTCATTGATTGGTCATTGGTTATATGAATTTTATTCTATTATAAAATATTGAGTCGGGAACAAGGAGTACCAAAGATGTGTGATCCGACCGTAGACATTGTTTATTTTTATGCAGTAGACCTCGTAGACATTATTTATTTTCATGCAGTAGACCTCGTAGACATTGTTTATTTTTATGCAGTAGACCTCGTAGACATTGTTTATTTTCATGCAGTAGACCTCGTAGACAGTGTTTAATTTCTGCAAGTAGACCTCGTAGACAGTATTTTATTTCATGCAAGTAGACCTCGTAGACCTCGCGGTGTAGTGTCCCAGACTGATCACATATCAAAGGTACTTCTAACAGTTTGGAAAATATTTTTGTCTATTTATTTGCTACTAATTTTTCTTCTTTTTTGTTTATTTTTAAAACATGTAATTGATGTCTAATCTCTGATGTATAGTTATTTTCATTTATTGAATTGCATTCAGTGAATTATACTCTTTCCATTCCTGACTGAAAACCAACATTTTCATGTTAGCCGTGGATTCACTTAGTATTGGGAGATACGGGTGTACCTGCAGATGAAAACCTAGAGATTAGCTAGATAGATGAGTTGTATCATTTCAAAACTTGTACGAGTTTATATTTTTCTGCAAATGTAAACTTGGGAATATTGTAAATTAAATTAATTTTGTGAATGAGCATTATCTGTTATTTTGAGCATTGTGGCTAGACAGCGTTCTACCGTCGATACTGCGAAGTAGGCTGGCTTGGACACGCGCTTGCATCCGTTTTTTTTAAAAAAGGGTACGGGTCGTGAAAAGTTTTTTTGGTTGTCCATGCAGGTCAGTCTTCGCAAGTTGTGCGAACTCGTGGTAGTACCATATTATTCGTACTGCTGCGAGCCTGTGACTAGGAAATGCTCATTCACAACTAGGAGTAATGAAATTTTAAGAGAATGGTTAGGATTAGGAGTCCCTAATTTAATTTGACATTGGGTAGTTAAGGTTGCTACATAGGTCTCACTAGGTGACTTTCAAGATACACTTTCGCATTTTGATTCGACGGTATTTCTAAGGAAGGTAGATTCGTAGCATCTTCCCAAAAAATTGAAAATCGCATTTATTCCTTTTATTTGAATTTAGACGTGATTTTTAGATTTTTACTAACATTTAATTTAATTAATTATTATTATAGAATGCCTTAGTCTTGGTTAAATTTTGGAGCGCGGTACGACTAGAAATGATGGCACAGATAGTGAAATGACGTTCTTTGACTAGCGTATTAGCTATAGTAGAGAATGTCGAGTCATAGGTTTGTACTAACTAGGAAAACCAGACCAAATCGTGACATAACCCTAGGAATAATTTAATTACTTATTATTAAGATTATTGGCTTTTAGAAGGTCCGGTTGTTTCAAACTAGCCGAACCCAACCCAAGTCCTGGTGGTCATGTAGTGCGATCGACACCGTCTGTGTAGATATATAAATGTGTATATATTGGTAGTCCATTTCTAGTATTGTGAATAATTTCTGTATATTATATATTGAATATAATATGTGTATTATTGCTACTTAATTTATATTTTCTTGGTAATAGTATAACCTCCTCTTAGAATGATATTTTGGGATATTTAAGTTATACCTATATACTTGTGTATAAGTATATTCATAATAGGTACACATAGTGCTTTATACATATTTTTCCCTTAATCTTGAATATTAGAGAAGTATAAATTTAAGTTTATATTTCTTTTGCTTTCGGTCATTTTTCTCCCTAATCATAATCATTTGTACGACTCCATCTTATGACTTTTCTAAACATCGCCATATTATAAGTTCGTATCTCTTATATATATTTTTCCTTGGACCTGAAGAATTATTAGTTTTTTTAAAATAAAAATAAAAATTCACTCAAAATATCCATATATTAATCTCAAGTTAGTTTTGACTCAAGATTGTTCCTTTCAATCATTGAATGTTGGGTACCCGTGAAATAGGGTTCGAAATTTTTACTTAGTTGGCATCGATCATTACCTTTTCTAGTTACTCATTTCTCAAGAATAGATTTTCAAGGGCAGATAATTACAATTCTCCTATCTAGTCACCTTGGAATCTGTTCGAATTATCTTCCTGCCTAGGATGCATTACTTAATTTCCATAGGTAATTGTTTTTGAATCATTTTGGATTGATTCCGAGTTATTGGATTCATTATTTATTTAAACCCTAGAAAGATCTGATCATCCTAGTCTTTTCCTATTTGGGATTCCCCAACTCCTATATAGCGGAGTTCCTCTAATTTATCTCCATAATTCCCAAATTCCTAATCATCCAAATCCCTAAACCAATTTTCTAATCATGACCCTAACCCTAGTGCAAAATTCCTGAAACCCTAATTTTCTATTTTCAATATTGATTTTCACTATATCTCATTGATTGGACATTGGTTATGTGAATTTTATTCTATTATAAAATATTGAGTCGGGAACAAGGAGTACCAAAGATGTGTGATCCGACCGTAAACATTGTTTATTTTTATGCAATAGACCTCGTAGACATTGTTTATTTTTATGCAGTAGACCTTGTAGAAATTGTTTATTTTTATTCAGTAGACCTCGTAGACATTGTTTATTTTCATGCAGTAGACCTCGTTGACATTATTTATTTTCATAAGTAGACCTCGTAGACAGTGTTTAATTTCTGCAAGTAGACCTCGTAGACAGTATTTTATTTCATGCAAGTAGACCTCGTAGACCTCGCGGTGTAGTGTCCCAGACTGATCACATATCAAATGTACTTCTAACAGTTTGGAAAGTATTTTTGTCTATTTATTTGCTACTAATTTTTCGTCTTTTCTGTTTATTTTTAAAACATGTAATTGATGTCTAACCTCTGATGTATAGTCATTTTCATTTATTGAATTGCATTCAGTGAATTGTACTTGTTCCATTCCTGACTGGAAACCAACATTTTCAGGTTAGCCGTGGATTCACTTAGCATTGGGAGATACGGGTGTACCTGCAGACAAAAACCTAGAGATTAGCTAGATAGATGAGTTGTATCATTTCAAAACTTGTACGAGTTTATATTTTTCTGCAAATGTAAACTTGGGAATATTGTAAATTAAATTAATTTTGTGAATGAGCATTATCTGTGATTTTGAGCATTGTGGCTAAACAGCGTTCTACCGCCGATACTGCGGCGTAGGTTGGCTTGGACACGCGCTTGCATCCGTTTTTTAAAAAAAAATGGGTGCGGATCATGACATGGGTAGACGTGGAATGGACCGTAGAAGAGGTGCTATCCATATCGTACCCTCGTACAGAGAAATGTCATAATGTCTTCCTTCTCGAATTCGGAAGGGGTGTCATCCCCTGTGCCGAAAGCTGCATCGTCCTGGCCAAGAAGGTCATCCTCGGGGACGTCCAAGCCTGTTGTATAATTCCAGTCGATCGCTACCCCCTGTGTATGCTCTTGGAACACCGGGTTGTCGCATACATTGAGGGGACTGCTACTCCCAGCTTCATCTACCCCCAGGGAGGTCGAGGGTGCACCCCCGGAAGTTAGAAGCTTCTTTCTGGATCGAGTGCCTAGGTAGACAACCCCTGTGGTTGTCGGCAGGAATCCTCCAGATGAGAGTTTCCTTGTAGTGCTGGCTGAGATTGCCAGGCTGGAAGAGCCTGTCTTCTTTTCTCCCTTGCCGGGAGAAATCTTCCGAGTTGAATTACAAGAGGTGAAAGAAAATTCTTCGTCTCCCGAAATTTGTACATATTTCTTAATTCGTTGTCGGACAGGTGTTGGCTGGTGTAGTCGTTGGAAAATGGAATGCCGATCTTCAGGTGCTGCAGACTTGTCGTAATAGCAGTTGATGATGACTTGGGTGCAACGATATCCCGAAAAGGGTTCATCACACGCCAAGGATGCTTCTTTCTCCTTGCGTTTGTGAGTAATTATCTCTCACAAGTCGATAGCAAACTGATCTACCTTTGCATCCAATTTGTGGACTCGGGTATCCCGAGCACACAGGTGCGTAGGTATCATGTTTGCTCCATGATCCGAGGCTAGTTAAAGCACTTGCTCTCAATCATTGGAGCGAGACTTTTGAGACGCACCCTGTCCGTTAGCCCTGGGGGACTGGAAGCGGGTGGTTCTGTACAACTTTCCATCAGGAGTCCGTATAACAGTTAACGGTGCCCGTTGACGGCCAGCAGCTTGGACAATTGACTGGACTTGTTGGACCCGTACTGTCCTAGACTTCTTCGACATAGCACCCGAAGGCGCATAGTAAGAAGAGTCCAGATTGAAATATTCTATATTCTAAATGGGCCGCATGGCATCGGGCTTGTATGAAAAACGGTTGAATACAAAGCTTCTAATAGGACTGCATGAGGCAGCCTGTCTGCGGCAAGGATTGGATGCCGCATAGGCCATCTGTCTACGGCCAAAGTTGGCTGCCGCATGGGCCATCTATCTGCGGCCAGAGTTGGCTGCCGCATGGGCCATCTGCCTGCGGCCAGAGTTGGCTGTCGCATAGGCAGACTGCCCATTTCTCTTATGCGGCCTCTTCTTCGTCCTTATGGATTTCCCTTATGCCCCCAAAAGCTCAGCATCGTAGTGTTTTCTTTTGCTGGATTTGGGGACAGTGGGGTTCTCTGCAGTCGAAAGTAAGGCCGTATGAGAGCTTTGATCACCATCTTGGGCTGCAGAAGGAGCTTCTTCGAGAACCTGGCGAGGGATAACAGTTTTGCGCTTCGACGTCCTGCGAGTTCTCTTCGGGTTGGCTCGCTTCTGTGACGGGCTGACGCTCTCTTCAGAGAGCATTTCTTCGAATTCTTGTTGGTCAAAACGAACCACAAGCATTTGCTGCATAGAGCCGAGCTTGGACGCGTCAGATTGCGTCACCAACTTCTCAACATAGGAGAAGGAAGTCCCCAGCAGAGTCGCCATCGTGTTTGCCATTAAATATGAAGAACAAAAATTACAGGGGAATTGAACTTGATTGCAAACTCGCTTGTACAAAAGAAAGCCTGGAAAGAAATCCTAGGAAACAATCTAAGTACAATTGTTTAGTTTTTGATTCTGGGGGGTGACGATGGAGGTTCAGGAAAGTAACTCTGCCTTACTCCTTGGACTATCAGACGCAGTCTTTGCTCTTGAAAAAATTTGCCAGCCTTTGATTGCCAACCTCTTGCATGGGTGTGGTACCCTGCTATTTATAGTGATCCCTGCAATAGCGGATTTTGGGCCACATAAAGGGCCACGTGGCCACGTGTCTGTAACAGCACACAAAGACTCGATCTTGGGTTGCCAGCTGGTGGGGGTTGTTGATATTTTGTTGTAGTGAATCTGGGTGGTTGAGACTTGGTCAAATTTCCATTTGTCCCCTCCACAAAGTAGAGTCTAACTCATTTTGGCCGCATAGTGGACTTAGGGGCCTTGCTTCTGCGGCTCGGCTCCGCTTGGCCGATGGGATCTTTGAGACCCTTGCTTCTGCGGCTTGGTTTCACTTGGCCGCATGGGATCTATGAGAACCTTCCATCTGTGTCTCGAGTCCCCTTAGCCGCATGGGGCCTTCGATAGCCTCGCTTCTGCGGCTCGAATTGTCTTAGCCGCATGAGGTCTTCATGGGCACTGCTTCTGCGGCTTAGTTTCGCTTGGCCGCATGGGGTCTCCAGGAGCACTGCTTCTGTGGCTTAGTTTCACTTGGCCGCATGGGGTCTCCAAAAGTACTACTCCTGTGGCTTAGTTTCACTTGGCCGCATGTAGTGATGATCCGCATAAACTCCATCTTTTCCATGCTTCTACAGGTTTCTACATATAGAAACCCTCATGCAAACTCTCCATCTCTCATGACAATTATTATTGGATTCCACATAATTGAATTGATCTTTTTATTTTATGACACATAGGATAGAAATTGAGAACCATTGGAGAGTATATTTTGTATGTACAATTTCTGTGTATAAACTCGTCCGAGTAGCATAGAATATCCTTAAAGTACAATGCCAAGTAGGATAGAAACTCAATTTTAGAAATCACCATTGGAGATGGCCTTAAAGTACAATGCCTACAATGCGAAGTAGGATAAAAACTCATATAGAGCATGAAAAAAGGCGCATACTCAACTAAGCGCATAGTTTACCTTATGAGCCTAGGTGCCAGAATTCACGACTTGAACAAAATACAGCCTAGGAAGTTGTATCTCAAAGCGGTAAACTTCTAAGTGAAAGATGCATAACACCAAAGGCGCATGAGATCAAAGACGCATAGTTATCTTGTCTGATATGAAGATGAGCCTCGAGCAGTGTGCAATATTCAGACTACGAGAAAGACGTCAATGATTACATCATCATTATCATTATACTTTACAGCTGTACAAAAGCAGTCTTATGCGGCTATTCGTCGTATGCAATAGAAGATGCTATGAGTCGAATACAGTTAGACGCATAACCATTCCTATGAAGGGGTCGTGTGCTGACATGGTAGTGTTTCGTACAGCACGTCCTAATCTACGTGGTGAGATATACGTGATTTTCGTGCATGTTCATTCTCCACCAATTTCAGGTGGTTATGCGCCTATCTACTTCCATGCGCCTATGAGGCAAAAGACTGTGTATTTTCTGCCTATGCACGTATAGCTGTTTCAGTAAATAAAAGCTATAAATAGAGGACAATGTCTTCCTCGAAAGGGCATGCTACGTATGTTGTATTTGCTAAGAACTTCCAGAGAGAGCTTTCCTGTCACGTCCCATAACCAGAATACTGGAGAACAAGGGACAGACACAGCCAGCTACGTATATTGAAGTACAACCCACCTCGCAATACGGCCACAACTGTCTAGATGTATGAGGGTTTATTTACAAGCCAACAGTCTCTTATGGTCAAGAACAAGCCTAGTGTCTCAATCTAAAGTAAGCAAATAAATGTTACAAGATGTTAGATCATCAGACATACAAAGTAAGGCTTCCCAAACATTACATATTCAGATAATCATGAAGCTAGTAATACAAAATACGAAAACTAGCAAGAGTTAAGTCATACATGATCAACCCTAGGATTTGTCAATCATTTTACAGCCCTTAGGCAGACGGAATAAAGTTGCAACACGAGCTAACACATGCTCGGCTGTCATGACCCGCACCCTGTTTAGGGGCACGAGCACGTGGGTACATCCAGCCTACGCCGCAGTGTCGGCGGTAGAACACTGTATAGGTCGTCTATAAAATCTAACATCAACAATATATATATGTACCTGCCATCTCCACACGAAGGAATATATATAACTCAATCACATGACATCTAGGAAAGATAAGCACGATGTGATAAAGATATGATGGAAATAGCAAAAGCTGGAAATATATGCAAGTCACAGAGTCACAACCAGAAGTTCAGAGTTTAAAACATTATACAATCCCAAAAATATATATACTACAACCCAAAATAAAAGCTGAAACGCAGTCCAGTCAAACATAACTAGTCTGGTTCAGAGCAGGCGGTGCGTCCTCAATGGGCACCGGTCCCATAGGAATGTCCATGTCCTACTCCCTATCTATGCCATACCCATAATAGGTCGAGCAGTCCGCCTCTAAATCCTCTGTAAACATCAACGGGGTTATCATGTCAGGATAATGAGTAAGTACAAACACCAACAGCAGTTCCATTGAATTGACAAATGCTATAAAAGATAATTATCATGGAATACAAGATAAAATATCAAGACTAGAATATAAACAGGATATATATAACAGGATCTCATGTCAGGGTATAATATACAGGAAAGTAGAACAGTACAAGAATATCTGATGTACAATGTAAATATAAACTGTGCCTTGAGTATTAGGGTGTTATGTGATCGGCTTGGGTCAAGATCAGGCTATTCCATTTGACCAGCTATGCACAAGTAGTATAGAGGATCAGGCCAGCTAAATGGAAAGCTATGCACAAGTAGTATCAGGTTAGACTACACCCTACGTACGGTGAGGGTAGAGCTATGCACATGTAGTAACAAGTGGGGGGTAATGATCACATAACCTCTAATAACTCCCCATCTCCGAGTAGTATAATGGATCCAACCATGACACATCATGACACAAAATTTAAAGAGCAGGGGGCCAGCCCACTCCCAAATCGGTGTCTATACAAGTACAGGAAACAAGATCGAATAATGTACTCATATACCAGATAAACCAGGAATAAAATCACATGACGAGATCCAACGTATACTAGTCCGTATATCCTCGTGTCGAGAATCAAGTAAAATACTACAACTGAATCGGATATAGTAGATATCAAGACAATGAAAACTATCAGTAAATGTACTCGCCTGCCGTCCTGAGCTGTCAAATAAAATCGATGCTCAGAGTGATGTCACAGATCCTAATATGAGATATCATGAGTTAAATTAGGGTTTAATAGTATTAGACATAATTTCTAGTGTATGATATACAAATCTAGGTCAAGCTCAGTCAAACTAAGTCAAACTAGGTCACACTAGGTTACACTAAGTCAAACTAGGTCATACAAAGAGGTCACACAAAGTCAAACTAGGTTAAACTAGGTCAAAAGTTAACTTACAGTTGACTTTTGGTCAATTGGTCCACTCTGGTCAACTCCTAGTCCAATCTAGGTCAACTTAGACTATTGGTTGACTCATAGTTGACTTTTGGTCAACTGGTCAACTATGGTCAAGTTCTAGTCAAAACTAGGCCAAGTGTTGACTTTTGGTTGACTTTGAGTCAAAACAGTCAAACTCGGTCAACCGAGGTCAACACTAGACTAAGGTCCTATTCCTAACATTTACCTACCAAGATATTTCATATCTTGGTCAAATTGGTATCCCGATACCAATATCTTAGTTTAGGGTAAATACCTTAACTAAGGTAAACATTTACCTTAGATAGGTAACCCACAACCAAGCCTCTACCTTAGTTTCTAGGCACCCTTTTACCTTAACATGGTATCCTAATACATTACCCTTGCATTTTGATACTTTAACTTGGTATCGCAATACCTTATCTTGACGGTATCACAAATACCTTACCTTACCCATTACTAAGGCAATTCACATTACCTTGCCCATACCAAGGTAAATCATATTTACCTTGAGATACCACTCTTGGTATCCAAAGATACCAATACACTAACATATCTAACCATTACCTACCACTATCTAACTCTAAACTAACCTCTAACATTACCTTAACTTCCAACAACCCACCTACCAATATCCTAACATATAAGATACTAACACTCAACTAACATACAACATCCTATTTTAACCTCTCATAAAACCTCTCATCTAACCTCTTCTATAGACACTCACACACACATATATACATATCTATCTATCTATCTATCCACAAATACACTCACAACCTCTAACACACACAAACAAAAATATACATAAACGCCCACACACACACTAATATATACATACATACATACATACATACATACATACATACATACATACATACATACATCCTTTTCTTCCTCTTTTCACACTCTCCAACATCCACACACAACACATACTCCTCACAACACAATCACACACACACACTAAGACACGTATATATATATATATATATATACATCTCTCTCTCTCTCTCTCTCTCTCTCTCTCTCTCTCTCTCTCTATATATATATATATATATATATATATATATATATATATATATATATATATATATATATATATATATATTTTTTATTTTTTTTTATTTATATATATATATATATATACACACACACACATACACTAACACACATACACTAACACTAAAATATATATATATATATAAAATATATATATATATATATATATAATATATATATATATATATATATATATATATATATATATATATATATATATATATATATATATATATATACACACACACACACACACATACACTAACACTAATATTTATATATATCCAAAACATCCCGAAACCTATCTGAATACCCAAATTCTCGCAAGTACCCCACACAAGCAATCTAACTCGCGCACGCGAGCAAAAACGAGAAACGAGGCCCGAATGGCCAAATGGTCATTCTGACGACTCCGGGGTGTCCGATTCGTAATACCGCGCGATACGGGCACCAAACCTATTCGGATTCGACCCAAACTCTGCCCAAGAGTTCTAAATAATGATTAGAACCTATTCTAAGTGCTAACTTACCGATTCTAGTGTCGGCACAAAAAGTCACCCGTGTGTTGGAACCCGAAAACCCCGAAAAAGTCTATTTTTATGATTTCTTGTAAAACGACCCCACGTATCCAAATATGGACACGTACCTAGCCTCATCTCACCCAAACTAACCTAATTAGGTCTAATTAGGCTAGGGATAACATCCAAATATGTCAATTTAGGGTTTTTCCCAAATTTGGCACTAAACCTAGGCCAAAAGTCCCAAATCGGGTCCAATGGGTTCCAGATCTCTCTTAATGGGTTATCCTACACATCGGACATCCTCTAATATGAAAATGACACTAATTAGAAGTAATTACAAAGGTTAGAATGAGGGTTTACCTCTTAGGAGTTGGAATCCCAATGAAAGGTCCCAAAATCACTTCTTAGGTAAAAAGTCCAAAATCTATGCTTCCACCACCACCAAGCTAGATCTACCTAAATCAAAAACACAAATGATAGGTAAACAAGAGTTAGCACCAAGATTAGAGAGAGATCTAGAGTATGGAAAAGATTTGAAAGAGATTTACTTACTTTGGAGCTTAAAATGCAAAAGGAAAAAAGAAAGATTTTGTGGAATGAAAGAAAAGAAGGAGAGAGAGAGAGTGTGTTCTTATAAATGAGAGCATAGGAGGGGTTCATATTCTGGCCGGCCATGTAAAAAGGGGGGGTTTGGGGCATTGTACAAAGTCACAAATGCCCTCCAAGTCAAAGAATAAAAGGGTTTTGAGTTGGGGTCAAAATGGTAACTTGAAAATTCTAAATTACATGTTCTAAATCTAATTCTAAACTCTAATTCCCACTAAAATCAAATGGGATTAGTCAAAATAAATATCTGGGTTTGGTCATGACAAGTTGGACGGGTCCAAAACTGGCCCGGATCACTAACACAAGTCGAAATAAGACGAAACTCAAACCCGATCAAATAAAACCCAGAATACAATATTATTAAAAAAATATTCACAAAAATATTAGAATATTAAAAATAAAAAATTTGTCCTCAATTTTGAAAACTGGAAGTGACGTCGGCGGCTAAATGCCTCAAAAAAATAATTTACAATAAAGTGGGGAGTGCAAAATAAGAAACCCACTCGTTGCCACGGTTACTCCTGGTGTATACCATCTGGCTGGAAAGCAGTTAGATCCTCGGGTATCACTCCAAAATTTAGCCATACAAAACTAGCTGGGTCAGACCCCAGAAAGAGCAAGTACCACAAGGGAGGCTCCAGTTATGAACTAAAACCAGCATATAAAGAATAGGAGAACTGATAAAAGAACATATTGATAATAACATAAATGATAAGAGTTAAAGTGAACATACTTGCTTGTATCAGGAAGAACAAGAGGTAGAATATAATTTCCATGTTAATCATGAGACAATCATTCAGGCACGGCCAATCAAGTCCTACGGCTTGCTATCATTAGCTAACTAGGGTTATCACAGACTTAGTTACTAATAAGATGCAGTTGAGATATTTCCGCAGTCACAAGCCCTGCAGACTATCCAGGTTATCCAGGCAGGTTTACAAGAGTTTATCAAGAATTAAGAGAACTTTTAGCTTTACAAGGAGTGCAACACATGACAGTGTGATAGAAATGCATCCTACTCGACGACATGCTACAAGTTCACAGGTGTGGCTAGGATAATGTGATCGCTTATAACTGAGAAATCTCTCTATATGAACTACTTGATCAATCTAGTCGTTTAACCTAGTCAGATTCATTATGAATCCCTGACCGTGGTAAGCAGGAATCCATGTCCTATACATGATGCAAGACGAGACAGGTAGCTTGTTCAGTCACAATCAGAAAAATCAACCACGATGTCAAGACAAGGGTTACACTTAAGAAGACAGGAATAGCTGTCGCAACAGCAATCGAGATTATACATATCATGTCAGGTTTACTTGTCATGTCAAGAGTACTTGTCAGGAGTGCGCATCGATGGGCCACTATCACATGTCATCATGTTCGGGTCAAGTTCTAGTCAAGTTCTGTCATGCTCAAGTTCAAGTCAAGTTCAATATTAACAAGTTATCAAGTCGGGTCACATATTAACAAGTTACCAAGTATAGAAAACATGCCAAGGAGATCAAGAATTATGATTGAAATTATCAGTCACATATGAACTCCAATTAAGGTGAAACAAGAAGCTTCTTGGAGCCAACACGGAGATCTACAACTTTTATATTTTGAGTTTTACAAGATTCTAGCTACAAAATATCTTAAACAGGAAAAAATGCCAAAGTGCAGGAAAGTGCGCAGGCTGTGCAGGAAAGTGCACAGGCTATGCAGTTTGTGCAGGAAAGCGTAGTGCAGTACAGTCTGTACAGAAAAGCGCCAGATGTGCGGTCTGTGCAGGAAAGCACAGGTTGTGCAGTCTGTGCAGGTTGTGCATTCTATGCAGGAAAGTATGCAGTGCAGTCTGTACAGGAAGATGCGCAGGCTGTGCACTTGAAGGTGCGCAGGCTGTACACTGGAAGGTGTGTAGTGCAGTGCAGTCTGTGCAGGAAGGTACGCAGGCTATGCACTGGAAGGTGCGTAGGCTCAGGCTATTCAATCTGTGTAGAAAGGTGTGCAGGCTGTGCACAAGTGCGCAGGTACAGGCTATTCATCTTCCCTAAATCAGCACCGAAGTGCATATGAAACCCATGAACTCAAGGAATGCCATAACTTTCTCAAAATAAGTCAAAATCAAGCGGTTTAAAAGTCAAAATTAGATATAATAAAATTTTCCACAACATAAAACCAATAGATTTCGGAAATAACAAACTTTAAGAGATCAAAACAAAAAAAATGAGAAATGTCTTAAAACTTAGATCTACAAAAATATAACCATCAAAACCGAAAACTTCAAGTGCTAAAAATGCTTAGAATTAAACAAGAAAGATAATAGAACAAACAAAATGAAGATCCATTATGTTCTCCATGGAATAAGTTGTACTTGCCTTGGGTTGGTGGGAGGAGTAAATGAAGAAGAAAAAGAAGGTGGAGAAGTAGATCATAATAATGGAAGAGAGAGAGAGATAAGTTGATTTATATACCAACCCTTCTCATCTCAAACCAATCAAACCAAACCAAGCCAAGCCAAAGTGAACCGTGACATTGCACTAATAACTTGCTTAGTTGTGCCTCTAGGTCCTTCTCGTGCCAACAACATTAGAGTGTCGACTCATGTTTATCTTTCTGACTCATACTTTGGGGACGCAACGACTTGTTTTGTGTCATCGACTTGGTCCGTGCTTCCAACATCAAGATCGTGCCTCACATTTCAATACGACTTAACCAACTTTGTCTTATGACCCTTCCTGACTTAAATCGAGACGACTCAAGAACTTGTGTTGACGACTCAAAATGATGCCACATTCGTGTCATGCCTCGATTCGACAAACCATTCGTCCCTATTAGTATTATGTCGAATCGATCATCCTCGCTAAGGCGTGATGCCGTACGAGTCTGGAATTACACTCGTACAAGGCAAGAACGTTACGTTTGATCATTATATTGAAACACCAAGTTGAAACTTCATAAATCACATCAAAATTGAACATGTAGTTTAGGAAGATAGAAATATGATTTTCATTCATAGCTTGCAACAAAGTGCAAGTCGTAATTATATTGGATGTCATTGCAGCTATATTGATTGAAACAAAAGAAAATACTCAACAAGCTGCCTGAACTAATACTTGTCGTTCCATATATTTTCCCTTGTATACATAAGCCTTCGCTGAATTGGTTTTAAAATATTTCAGAATAGAAAGAGCTTCAAAATGCATCTCCGAACTTCAGCTTCAGACTAGAGCTCCCGCAACACCTGGGGAGTTGGGGAGGGGTTAGCACACTTGCTAAGTGGACGGAACGAACCCACTCATCTAAACCGACTCTAATGGTTAAGGTAGGCATGCTTTAGAGTTTTCTTTCTATTTAGAACTAAATGACTTCAGTTCATATTGATAGTCATCTTTGAAGTAATAAAGCATATAGTGAAACATAACGATTTATCATATTTTTACCACAGCTATGCTCGTCACTGCATAAAAACAGAGATAATATTTACTACCTGTATAAGACAATAGGTGAGCATACTACTATCTTATATGTGTGGTTACTGGTGTAACACACCACTTGGGACTATCTCAAAGGCATTTTGGCCCGTTCAGTCTAGGTTGCAAGTCTGACTGACGGTCCCGCAATACATCAGTGCCGAAGCACGATTATTCATTCCCCTTAGGTCGATTCGATACTGATGCCCCGGATACCGATTCGAGAAAAATTAAACTTGTGCACAAGCTATCCATGACCATACCAATGTGTGAACCGTTTAATATATACAAACAAATTTGTATAGCGCGGACAGTATTGAACGACATTATCATTTCTCCCAACTCATGCAACAATTCATTTTCCCCAAAGCCGTACTTTCGATTTAGCGTCCCGTAGGCACCAAATTGCCCGAGGCATCATAAGCCACAATCGACGTTTATATTATTTTGCAGCACGTGAAATAGTCTATCTTTTTACTAGAACCTTAAATTTTTCGATTTTGGTACGAAACTTATATTTTTCAGAGTAGATTACGCTAAATCGATATATTTTTTCGGAGTTCTTAATCTTAGTAGATTGGCATGCATTTAACTTGGCATCGTCGATTTGAATAAGTTCGAGGCAAAAGAATTTTGTTTGCGGGACATAGTAGAAAAGAAGGGGCCGAACCACCCACCAAGTATTTAATCATGACGAGAGTCGAAGCGCTTCACAATATTCAAGCTTCAGTTACCCTCCTGCAATGGCACCAACACTAAGTCAGAATTCCATCTTTAATCCTTCATTTCAAAATTCGTAGAATGCATTCAGAAAACGATACAAAAATACATTCATCAAAACCAAGCGGTGAAAGCTCCAAGAAAACTATACAGCAGTCCGATCCCATCGAAGGGACTCTTATATAGAGCTCACTCCCCGAGACGCAGCCTGCTGCATCTAAGACTTATTCCAACAGAAGTCGTTCCATTAATTGGATCGATTCTCGTAACATTCGTCCAAATCGATTTGATTAATGCCGCAAGGTGTTATCGTTTACCAAGCTCAGCGATCGAGTCAGATGGTCATCTAAGTTTCTAACCGATCTGACTCGACACAAGCATATTACGGAGTCTGTCGCTATCGAAAGCGGGACACTACATAATATACCACTAAAAAAAGTTTCGTCCCGAAACTTAAGAACAAGGGTCTGACTTTAAATTAGGCAAACAACGAAGGATACTTCTCCTTCATCTCCGCCTCCATTTCCCACGTCGACTCTTCAACTGAATGGTTCCGCCAAAGCACGCAGACCAAGGACATCGATCGATTTCGTAATACTTTTTCCTTATGGTCCAAAATTTGAATAGGCTCCTCCGAGTAAGACAAATCAGCACGTAGCTTCAACTGATCGAAGCTAACCACGTGACTTGGATCGTGCACGTATTTTCGAAGTTATGAAACGTGAAAAATATCATGCACTTCAGCTAAGGCAAGAGGTTGTACGATCCGATAAGCAATAGTTGTAACTCGCTCAAGGATCTCGAAAGGGCCTACAAATCTCGGGCTCAATTTGCCTTTAACGCCGAACCATATTACGCCACGCATGGGCGTTACTTTCAAAACCACATGGTCTTCGGCCAAAAATTATAGCGGTTGTCGATGAAGATCTGCGTAGCACTTTTGTCGACTTTGCACGATACGAAGTTTATCTCGGATCAAGCGGACCTTTTCGACGGCCTGCTCCACCAGTTCCGGTTCGAGCACTTGTCGCTCTCTGACTTCATCCCAGCATATCGGTGACTGGCACTTCCTCCCGTAGAGTGCTTCATATGAAGCCATCTGAATGCTCGATTGATAACTATTGTCATACGTAAACTCCGCAAGCGGCAAATGTGTATCCCAACTAGTCTTTAGATCGATCGCACACAGACGTAACATATACTCTAAGATTTGATTTACTCTTTCCGTCTGACCGTCTGTTTGGGGGTGGTATGAAGTACTAAAATTCAGTTTGGTCTCTATCGCTGCTTGCAGGCTCGTCCAAAAATACGATAGGAATCACCGGTCTATGTCCAAATTTATTGTGGTCGGTACCCCGTGCAGTCGAATAATATCGTTGATATAGATTTACGCTAAACGATCGACGCTCCATCCTACTTTAATTGCGATGAAGTGAACCGACTTGGTCAATCTATCAACAATGACCCAAATCGCATCATTCTCCCGCGACTTCGAAAATCCCACAATGAAATCCATCGAGATATTATCCCACTTCCACTCAGGAATGGCAAGGTTTTGCAGCTCTCCACCTAGCCTTTGGTGTTCTGTCTTCACTTGCTGACACACCATGCACTGCGACACGAAAGTAGTCACGTCTTTCTTTATGTCGTATGTAGCTCCCCTTCCCGGAAATTTTTGAAATATTTTTATATTATTTATTTGATTTTAATGATGATTTTTAGAATTTTATAAATAATTAATTAGTTAATTCTTACGGTAGATGACTTTAGCCATGGTTGAGATTTGAAGTGGCAGACAACTAGGAATCATGGCACGGATAGTGTGGTGGCATTCCTTGACTAGTATATTAGCCATGCCAAGGAAGACCCAGCCATAAGTGTGTCCCAACTAGGAAAACCAGGCCAAGTTACGAGTTAACCTCTATAAATAATTTTAATTAGTTATTTATTAATATAAATAATTTCAGGAGACCCGGTTGTACCAAGTTGGCCCAGGCTGAACCCAAACCCATGTAGATAATTATGGGGGTAATATAAATAGTGTATTTATTTTAATGGATAAATAAGTAATTTTATATAAATAGGCATTGTCTATGATATGTGTATATTGATATTTGGTTTCTTAATGTATGTTGGCATGTCTTAGAAAATATCTTTTGGGATTGTGAGGATTGCTAGGCTATATATATATATATACTGGCGAATATATAGGTACATATATTTATAGTAGAAAAATACTAGACATTACGTGTATATTAATATATCTTATTTATATAATTTCATAAATATTTCTTATATGTAACTAAAGGGTGTATGTGTATATTTGCTCGGTTGGTAGTTTCTTTTTATATAAATATAATATATGCATTATCGGCTATTAAAATTATATTACCTTGGGAATAGGATAATAATCCTATTAGGAAATTATTGGTAAATTTGGGATTTATTTAGGCTACATATACCTGTATATATATATATATATATTTTTTTTGTATATATATATATATATATATATATATATATATATATATATATATATATTTTATATATATATATATATATATATATATATATATATATATTATATATATATATATATATATATATATATATATATATATATATATATATAAAATAAAATATATATATATATATATATATATATATATATATTTATTTTATATATAAATATAAATATATATATATATATATATATTTATTTATTTATTTTATTATATATATATATATATATATATATATATATATATATATATATATATATATATATATATATATATATATATATATATATATATATATATATATACTTAGTTATATGTTAAGAAAGGAAAATAAAAGAAAAAGAAATAATAAAACCCCCCAAAAGCCCAGCAGCCCAACCCGACCTCTCCCCCTCGGCTCTGTTATACAACAGAGCATATATATATATATATATATATATGAGCGATAGAGAGGAAGACCGCGCAAAAACCTAACCCGACTCCTATCTACAACCGCCACCACCACCATTGCGCCCCACCTGCTGGACCGCCGGCGCGTGATCCTGGACCGCCGCGCACGGCCACGTGAGCCGCCGGAGGCCGCACGCGCGCGAGAAAAATAGAACAGTATATATATATATATATATATATATATATATATATTCGAGCGATAGAGAGGAAGACCGCACGAAAACCTAACCCGACTCCTATCTACAACCGTCACCACCACCATCGCGCCCCACCTGCTGGACCGCCGGCGCGTGATCCTGGACCGCCGCACACGGCTACGTGAGCCGCCAGAGGTCGCACGCGCGCGAGAAAAACAGAGCACTAGCGACGGCAGCGTACAGCAGTAGCGGTACGCGAGGCAGCGGCAATGTCCCCGCAACCGCCATCGCGTGACCCTAGCGTCCCGGCGAACCACCCCGTCCTACCGCTCGACAGCACGACCTCCGTTAGCCACTGTCGTCGCCAAAAAAGACACAAAATAGTGATTTCTCTGTTTCCAATTCCAAACCGAGGTACCAACTTCTCCATTGATTTTCTCTGTTTCGGTTCAATCATTTTCGAATCGATAAATTCGTATGCGTAGCCCACATGACCCGATACCTTTCCCTTTGACAACTTTTGGTCGAAGTGTAACCTACAGCTAGTATAAGACCTGTAAAATCTCGAAAAACCCACTGAACTATTAATATGCAAATAGCAGTTTTGTTAGTTTGTGATCATGTTTTGAAAGGTTAATTACTAGTTAATTATTAGCAGTTTCAAAAATATAATTAAACATGCATGAAGACAACCTATAGGCCTTCACAAACATTTTTACAGAAGCCAAAATTATCGACTACGTGTCGAGAAATTGAATTCCAAAATTGACCAAAAAACTGTTTTAAAATATTAAAAATATAGAAAATTCCTTTGATACGACGTGCGTTCCGCCAATTCGGGCGACGTGGTCGCGAACCGAAAGCATCGAAAGGTGCGTATCGGCTTCGTGGACGTGTGGACATTGACGAAATTTAAGTTGGTTGCATGTGCACGACGAATTTGATGCGTATCCGTCGAAATTCACCGTATCGGTCCTTGTGCAAATTTTCCAATTACTTTGTGCACGCTCGTCAGATCGAAACGAAACTTACGCCAACAGGACCGTATCATTTTTCTGGTCATGTATGCCAAGTTTCTTCTGATTCTGAGACAGTTGACCGAATCGCTGTTTTGCGGGCCCCACGATCCGACTCAACGGGTGATTTTGTGCACGGCCTGCAGGAATCTAACTTTGGACATACGATTGAGTTCGTATCGGAAAATCGAACCTGTTGATATATAGTTTGACGACTTTAGAGACCATAGACTTTGGCACGCTTTTCAGTACAAAGCTGGTCCAACGACGGACACCGTTTGACCCAAAATAATCGTTTTGCCCCTGTGTCCAGAATTAGACTTAAGGACGGGCAATTCTAGCTAATTTGACTATTCTGAAAACGTTGGTAATATTTATTTCAGCATCCGAAGACTTTTGCATGTGTTGACTGTTGTGGCTCACCGAGTGGTATAGTATTATCGGTTTCACCAGCACAGGACCTCAGGCGAGTACATCTCTGATAGTTCTTATATTTGATTATCTCTATGAATCAAGTACGTAGTAGTATTTTACATTAATATTCTATTGGTTCTTGACACGATGTTACACGAGATAGTAGTTATGGATTCTTTACATGTTGTTCGTGACCTATTTGGATCCATGAGTATTGGTCGGACGGGAAAATGCTCTAGACATGTAAACAAATCCAAAATTATTCTTGCCTAATAGCAGTCGCACACTTCACGTGCGGGGTGCCGGATCTTATTCTTGCCTAATAACAGTCGCACATTTCATGTGCGGGGTGCCGGATTTACCCTTAGCCGTTTACATGTCGAAGTATTATTTCAACTCACTAGATAGATATAGTTTCTGGTTCTACAGTATACATTGCTAGCTACGGGTCTACTCTGTTTTTAGTACTAACTTGACTTGTTCACCATGCTCAGTTTTTGTCATGATTATATACTTGTCTTTGTGTCGTGTATTTCATTATTATTTACAGATTTATGGATTTTGTCATTTATTGAATCTGTTGTGAGATTGTACTCGTTCCATTCCTGACTGGAAACCAACATTTTTTTAGTTAGCTGTGGCTTCACTTAGCATTGGGAGATATGGGTGTACTTGCAGACCAAAACCTAGAAATTAGATAGATGTGATATCAATTTCATTATTTGTAAGAACTTTGTACTTTTCTTTAAAAGTAAATCTTGTAATAATTGTAGATTTGATTCAATAATGTGAATGAGCAATAAATGTTACATTGTGTGATTTTTGAGCATCTTGGCCGTGACAGCGTTCTATCGTCGACTCTGCGACGTAGGCTGGCTTGGACACGTCTCGTATCCGAAAAAGCGAGTGCGGGTCGTGACAAGTTTTTGTGGTGGCCCATGCAGGTGGGTAGATTTGTAGCTCCCCTTCCCGAAATTTTTTAAAATATTTTTATATTATTATTTGATTTAAATTGTGACTTTTAGAATTTTATAAATAATTAGTTAGTTAATTCTTACGGTAGATGACTTTAGCCATGGTTGAGTTTTGAAGTACCAGACAACTAGGAATCATGGCACGGATAGTGCGGTAGCGTGCCTTAACTAGATATTAGCCATGCCAAGGAAGACCCAGCCATAAGTGTGTCCCAACTAAGAAAACCAGGCCAAGTTACGAGTTAACCTTTATAAATAATTTTAATTAGTTATTTATAAATATAAATGATTTTAGGAGACCCAGTTGTACCAAGTTGGCCCAGGTTGAACCCAAACCTATGTAGATAATTATGGGGGTGATATTATTAGTGTATTTATTTTAATGGATAAATAAGTAATTTTATATAAATAGGCATTGTATATGATATGTGTATATTGATATTTGATTTCTGAATGTATGTTGGCATGTCTTAGAAAATGTCTTTTGGGATTGTGAGGATTGCTAGACTATATATATATATATATACTG